>SKCR01041334.1:0-77929 GCA_019454045.1 Zanthoxylum bungeanum | reverse complement strand
GAGGGCTAACACATCGGTGGCACTTGCACTTTACCAAGTAAAGGTTTTATAGGCACTTTGCCTAATAAACTCGATTCGTAGACATTATTTGAATAGAATCAAATCCGTCCTAGTACCCACTCTTCAAAAGTGTGGATATACGAGTCTTGTTATGTGTTCCAGACAACAATGCCACAAATAAGTCTCATCTGATTAAATCAGTTTGAGCTATTTGTATGTAATGTTATATATTTGAGATTCATTTATATTCAAAAATAAATATTGTTATTCACATCTAATGTGTTTATCTCAATATCATTCTTTATAAAATAAACACTTAGTGTTCTAGAATATAAGAGTATACCTGCAAGGGGTTACACTTAGATATAGAGATAATGTTTCTAGTCAAACTAGGTACATTATAACAGTTCCTAATTTAAGTACATGCCCAAAGGAGTTCCTAAACTTAGATTTCACAGTTAAAACAGCGACTCTTGTCCCGTTTCTGACTCGCAGGTAGATCTCAACTGAAGTCAGTATCCTGCTAATCAGCAGATTCTCATATCAGTACATATATATGTACAAACACTTAGTATCAAAAATCCAATTTTGAAATCAGTAGTAGTGAACATGTTATGAAAAAAACATACTGAAGCGGAGCCTGCACCGCCTTCACTTCCTTCATGTCTGCCTGTCCATACGGAGTCACGCTTCCAGTGACTACGTTTGCCACAAGTTTAGGCAGACATCTTGGGATATGTCTTTTGTCTTCCTAGAAGACTGTGATGATTTGCCCTTTGAACATTTAGAAGCTCTGGCTCTGCTCATTGAGCATAGCCGTCAACTCTCCAAGAGTTTCTCTTGGGTCATAATGAATCTGCCCCAGGTTCGGGTAGAGATATAAGATCAAATCTTGGTAGTCTCGGCCATGTAGGTAATGCCCAGCAAACCTAGATGATCGATGTCAGCAATCATCGTGACACCAAAGTGTCGACAAATGTACCTCTGATATAGGCGAGCGAAAGAGCTTCTTTGCAATTCGTACTTCTAAGATCTAAGAATATATATATGAAGATCCTTCAATTTCAATATCATATTATAAGGATCTAATACTTAGTTCTGACGAAGAAATTAAGGAGTCTTTGCATCAAGCATAAAGGAACATAAATCTTCTAAAGATCATGTTCTACTATTTGCTCAACTCCGGGCTTGGGCCCGAGATGTCATTTATCAAATAAAATAACTTCTCAGTTTCCAGGACTATCTTGAGGTTCTATTCCAAATCTGAAAATTGGAGCCGTTTAAGGACATTTTTCCCAGGATTATGTCTAAACGCTAATCTTTCAGTTATCTTGATTCCAAAGTCTAAAAATATCCAATAATCGATTTCGGATACTATTGAATATAAGGATACTATAGTCTAACTATTAATCAACCAAAATTAAATTAGGTTAAATTAAATATATTATTACTATTAATCCAATTATATAATCAAATAAAATGAAGTAGTTTTAGTAAGTTTGAATACAGTTCAGCTGTTTAATTTAAACAATAATTAAATATTAGTCCAACTAATATATTTATTAATAAATAATGACGAAAATGAAATGAGCGCGTATTGGCAAGTATCTAAACGAAATTGCAAATTTAATACTTGCCTCCCACTATTTTCGGCGAGCCTCTAACCCTCTGTTGAGTACTCGGAACCCCTTTTTTTTAGTTTCATAGTGGGCTAGGGTTGGGAAATCATGAGTCTCCGAGGATCGATATCAAGCACAAGAAACATGTTAGACAGTAATGACCCATAGCGTCACTATTTGTAATGATATTGTATTATTGTACAAAATTAACTATGTAGTAATGAAATTGCCTTTTACCGTTTGTAATTTATTTACTTTGATATATAAATGGTAAAAAGTCCCTATGATTAGTTCCGGATTGTGATGATATGAGACAGTATCAATCCATAAAGGTTTAATCATTAAATATCCCTAGTCGTAGTATTATCGAGATTGGACATCGATAATGCGGAATAGACTAGTACTGCACTCGTGCATGTTGTGAGGGCACAACGGCATAGTTCTCATATATTTAAGTATAGGATACTTATGCAAGTGCGGTAGGAGGTTGTGTTTTACCGATGGTACGGAAAACAGCTTCGCTCTGGATAGACCCCGCGGAGTCCCATTGGTAGTATGTCTGCGTGTCTATGGGAGTCCGCTTCAGGGTAGGTGCATATGATCTTAACCTGAGACTTGCATCGCTAGTACTTACGACAATCGGTAAACTTTAGTTTGGTGGTCCAGGGCTTTAACGGGTTCTGTGTACACCTCTTCTGGGTTTATCGAGAATCGTAGTGTATGGGATGTGATGTCAAGATGGAAGTATCACTTCAGACATATGGAGATGATGATCGCGAGGGATACAGAACTAGTACTCTATAATGGTTGCAACCATCGGGATAATATGACTAGGTCAGGATTATCCGATTCAAAGAGACTGGTTGCTTGATGTCCGATATGTGTATCGTACGGGGCAGACACATCTCCAGCCCCAGGCCTTACATGTGATCATCCGATACTGGTTCGATATACACTATACTACGGTATACTACGCCTGTTATAGATCTTATATTCCAATAAGAATATTTCTAGAGAATTGGGTAGACATGGCGTTTTGCTAGAGGCTAACCTTGTCTTGTAAATCGGGAAAAACGTAGTACTTGGTACGTACGTGTTCGGATAGTTCGACAACCGGATTTACTGCCAACATATCTAGGGATCTCTTGGGTCGCTTCCCGAAGATTCACCAATGACGTATGATTCAAACTCGATTAATCTTGGATTAATTACGGAGAGACTTTATCTTGGATAAAGTACTATATAAAGAGAGAGAACGATTAATTTGGAATTAATCGTAAAATTATTATATTCGATATAATAATCGAAATTCGATTTCGACGCGAAATTAAAATTAGATTTTAATTCGGGCAAACGAGTTAATTTAGAATTAATTCGTTAGCGACGTAAATAATAATTTCGCTAGGCGCAATTATTTATTTAAATTCGATTTAATTAACGTCGCGACGTAAGTTCGGTATTTCGGAAATATCGGACCCGAACGCGTGAGTGCACGTGGGCCCACTTTCATTTGGAAACGTGTGGGGCCCACATGACACATGTCATTATTTGCATTATTTAATTATTGATGCATTGCATGGAGATAGTGTACAATGCACTCAAGGGTATTGCATGGAAATTGAGTGTTTGACACTCTAAGCCTTTGCATGGTTTGTGTCATAAGTTTATTATTATTTAATAAATATTATGGCATAAATATAAATTGATTTTTGTAACAAAAATAAGATCTCTTTCCCTCTCAAATTACCGAAACAGTGAGCAAGTTTTGGCTCTCCATTTCTTCATTTGTTTTGTGGCAAAGACTTGAAGAAAGTGTACAAGTTTGGAACTTTAATTCACAACTTTGGCTAGCACCATCAAGGGATCATACAAAGGTGTTATGGGAAACTCATCTTAGAGCTTGGAAGGATCAAACATTGCTTGGAGCTTCTCTTTTCTGCTTGGCCGAATCCTTCACTGCACAAAGGAGAGAAAGTTTTGTTTCATCAACGCATCCGCATTCCGATTTTGTGAGTATGATTCCGCCATACTTCAATATTGTTCATTCTTTTATATATTTTGCTTGTGCTTTGATCTTGGGACATGGATTAGATTTTCCAACAATGGTATCATTGAGCTTAAAGAGCATGCAAATATATTAGGATGTTATTTGGGGAAAATTGTTTGAAGCATGATTTGATGAGTTTGCTTGATTAAATATGCTTAGATGTATGTTTTAGATTATACATCATCAATTTCATGGAAAATAAATTGGATTAATTTTTCCAACCCAATGAGGCTTGGCCGAATACATGCAAGCATGTGGACTAGATGATTTTTTAATTTTAAGACATTAGATGACTTGAAATAATATGGAATGATGATTTGTAACTCGATTGGATTGAAAACGAAATCGGAACCATTTTAATCACCTTGGCCGAATGCTTGATGGAGTATTAGGGACTTGATTTTTGATTAAATAATGTTGGACATATATTTAAGATAAAAATATGATTAATGGATTAATTTGATATTTTGGGAATATTGATTTAAAGGATTAATCATGAAAATACACTTTAATTAATTAAGTTATAAAATTTGGAATTTTAAAATTTGGTTAATTGGGCTTAAATTGGAATTGGGCCTAAAACTATTATATTTGGACATAAATGGGCTTGGTTGGGCCAAGTAGATTTGGACCATTTGGATTGGATCCAAAATGGGCCTAAATCACACCATTTAAGTCCAAATGTAATAAATGGGCTTTTATGTTTAATTGGGCCTTATGGGCTTGATATTGATTTTATGGCAAATGAGGGTGATTCCTTATTGGGCTTGGAAATTGGGTTTGACCCACATTGACCAAGGCCCAAGCCTAATGAAATCAATAGAAAGCCCATCGGACTTTAATTAAACGGACATTAGATGTTAGTTGGGCTTTGAGACCCAATAGTACTAGATTTGGAATCTAAGTTATAAAAGCACAATAAAAGTGTAAATATTTAATTTAGAATTAAATAATAGGATTAGTATTGAATACGACTTAATTGGATTTAACGAGTAGTTCGATATAATTCGTGAATTCATACCATAAGTATTTATTCTCAAAACGAGTTGGACTCGCGCAAATGCAAACAATTGTTTGAACATTGTATTGTCACCTAATTAAAGACTAATTAATTGGATTTGATTGGTTGTATAACATGCCTTGAATGAATGAATATGGATGTGTTGTATGAATAGTGTATATCGGATGGATATTAGAAGGGAAGGGTAATTTTAGAAATTATTGTAAATTTGGAATTTATAAATTGGACCTGCGTGTCCAGCCTTATCTCTTATCTCTTTGTATTCTCTTCTCACCTAATTCCCCTCAATGTAAATGAGGTTTCTCTTATTGTATTATGTAATTGGGTAGAAGTAGAATAGTGCTAGCGGGGAGAGGAAAGGGAGTGATTTGTTCTAGGAACAAGTTGTTTATATATCCATCCGCATATCACTATTACTTTACTTTACGCGCTTTATGATGTTTTAGAAGCATGCTTAAGGGTGTATGATGATGAGACCTAACAAAGATAAATTAATTGGTTGCCAATTACGCGAAAAATCCCTCAAACAATATTAAGCGATTTTCCTTCCGTTGAATGATTCTTTCTCAAGATCCGAAATTGGCATTGGTTTGTTGGCCAAAGTCAAGACCTTTGTCAATTGAGGATGTGTTTGAATCATGAGAGTTTTGTTCCACATCGGTGTCCTGTCCAAGTTGTGATTTGTTGGCCAAAGTCAAGATCACTTCTTGTCCATCGACATTGATTACGAAACTTTCCTTGTCAATGGGTCCCGCTTAACTGGAATCATTAGGTTTGTTGTGCCAAAGCCAAGGCTTAGTTGATTCAGAGGAAATGGTTAGGAAAATGTATTGGATACATTGACATATGTATTAGATATATATGTTTCGGACTTGGATGTCCACCTACCGGATCTAGGAATTGGATGGGATCCAATTGATCTTCGAGATCTACCTAGTTAAATATCATACAACTTGTTGGCCAAAGTCAAGGTTGTGTGTTATTTAACGGGATCCTAGCCCACTAGGAAATTGGATTTCCCGAGTACTCAACAGAGGGTTAGAGACTTGTAGAAAATAGTGGGAGGCTAGTATTGAGTTTGCAATTTCATTCAGATACTTAGCTTTACGCGCTTACAAAATTTATTTCGTCAATATTTTAACATTAGTTGGACTAATAAAATGTTATTTTTTTTTGTAACAGTTTGACTGTACCCATTTTATCGTTAACTAGATAGTTGGACTATCTATCGTAGTTAAGATGGCAAGCAAGGTAAATGTCCGAGACATCATCATGGGTGACAATGTCTTTAGGGGACAAACTTTGCTGATTGGGAAATGAACCTAAGGATAGTCCTTGGGGCGGAGAGGATACTGTATACGATACAAAGACCTCTCGGGCCTAAGCCCACTGAGCCACTTGAGCTGGAGTTATGGAAAACTCACAGTGATGATTGTGACACGGCTCAGTCGATCATGCTTGCTTCAATGACTCAACACTTTCGTCGCCAAAATAGGGACTTGGATCCTTATAATATGATGGCAAGATTGCAAGATCTTCACCGCACTAATAAGCGGATGGCGAGGTACGAGTTGGTGAAGAAAATCTTTCGCTCCCGTATGACTGATGGTAGTTCTGTTGAGGTCCATGGGACTCAAATGATAGCCGATATTGATGAACTGGCTAATATGGGTATAGTCTTGGAGGCTGAGCTGGCTATAGATGTACTTCTACAGTCACTACCCGATACTTGGAAACAGATTGTCATCAACTACAAACTGATGAATTCGGATGACACTCTTGGAGAGTTATTGTCGATTCTCAAGGAGTCAGAGAAAGAACTTCTGAAAGGCAACAAGCGCGAGGCGCACTTTGCAACAACATCTCAAACGCCGAAAGCTGGGCTCAAGGCAACTGGGGGTGTTAAGAAGAAAAAGCATAAGAACAAAGGCAAGGCCAAGTCAACAAAGGCTTCTGGGAAGCCAAGGGACAAGTCTCAAGATGTTTGCCTGAAATGCGGCAAGAAAGGTCACTGGAAGCGTGACTGCCGCATGAACAAGGGACATAAGGAGGACATACAGGCGGGCAAGGCACCGGCCTCAGGTATGTTTGTTATTGAGATAAATATGACTACTTCTAGTCTTAATAAAAATTGGATTTTTGATTCTGGCTGTGGTTCTCATATTTGTACTGATGTGCAGGATCTGCATGATAGCAGGAGACTGGCTTCGGGGGAGGTTGATCTACGAGTTGGAAATGGAACTTCTGTTGCTGTTTTGGCCGTAGGCACTTTTGTTTTGGAACTGCCCTCGGGGCATGTACTTAAACTTTGACTGTTATTTTGTTCCTAGTTTAACTAAGAATATTATTTCTGTATCTTTGTTAACCCAGTATGGGTACACTTTTGTATTTAAAAACACCAGGTGTTATTTATATAAAAATGATGCAGAAATTTGCTGCTGATGCAAATAATGGTCTTTATATTTTGAATATAAATGAATCTCCAAATGTAAAATAACAAACAAAAGGCTCAAAATGAGTAATCCAAAGAAGAAGAAACTTATTTGTGGCATTGTCGTCTGGGACACATCAACAAGACTCGCATATCCACACTTTCGAAGAGTGGGTACTTGGACGGATTTGATCCAAATTCATATGACGTCTGCGAATCTTGTTTATTAGGCAAAATGCCTAAATCACCTTTTAGTGGTAAAGGTGAACGCGCCACTGAACTGTTAGCCCTCGTTCATAGTGACGTTTGTGGGCCCATGTCTAGCCAGGCTAGAGGTGGATATCGATACTTCGTAACCTTTACGGATGATGCATCACGTTATGGTTATGTGTATCTAATGATGCACAAGTCGGAAACTTTTGAGAAATTCAAAGAGTTTCGACACGAAGTTGAAAAACAAACAGGCAAGAGTATTAAAACATTACGGTCGGACCGTGGTGGCGAATACTTAAGTAATGAGTTTCAAGATTACTTGAAAGAATATGGTATTCTTTCACAATGGACTCCTCCTGGAACACCACAATTAAATGGTGTGTCTGAACGGAGAAACCGTACCTTGCTTGACATGGTAAGGTCGATGATGAGTCGCACTGAGCTACCTATATCCTTCTGGGGACATGCATTAGAAAGTGCAATTCTTATTTTGAATAGGGTTCCGTCAAAGTCTGTTGAACAGACTCCGTATGAGATATGGACAGGAAAGAAACCAGGTTTCTCATTCCTGAAGATTTGGGGTTGCTGGGCATACGTCAAACGTTTGGAAGGTACCAAACTTGAACCCAAATCAGATAAATGCCTATTTGTTGGATATCCTAAGGAAACCAAAGGATATTACTTCTATTACCCACAAGAGAACAAAGTATTTGTTGCTCTACATGCGGTTTTCCTTGAGAAGGAATTCCTAAATGCAGTGTTTAGTGGGAGGAAAGTAGAACTCGATGAAAATCGTAGTGATACTGTTCCTGGCAATGAATCAGAACGGAACATGAACAGTCCATCCAGGATGAGACTGAACCACAATCTTCAATTACACAAGGACTACGTAGGTCGGAGAGAGTCAGGGTAATACCTGAGAGGTATGGATTCCTGATCTCACCTCATGTAGATATTAATCTTATTGAGGATACTGAACCGGCTACGTATGAGGAAGCGATACAAGGTATCGAATCCACTTTATGGCAAGAGGCCATGAAGGCCGAAATGGATTCCATGTATACCAACCAAGTTTGGACACTGGTTGATGCACCAGAAGGCGTAAAGCCTATTGGATGCAAATGGGTCTTCAAGAAGAAGACAGACATGGATGGCAACGTACAAACGTACAAAGCTAGGCTTGTAGCGAATGGGTATCGTCAACAACTTGGAGTTGATTATGACGAAACTTTCTCACCCGTTGCCATGATTAAATCCATTCGGATAATGCTTGCAATAGCTGCATATTACGATTACGAATATGGCAGATGGACGTTAAAACCGCTTTCCTTAACGGAAACCTGTTGGAGGATGTTTATATGCAACAACCTGACGGTTTTATCGCACCAAGACTTGCAAACAAGGTTTGTAAGTTAAATCGGTCCATTTATGGACTGAAGCAAGCATCGAGGTCATGGAACCAACGTTTTGATGAGGTCATAAAAGAATATGATTTCATTCAAAACGTAGATGATCCTTGTGTATATAAGAAGGTTAGTGGGAGTGCACTGACTTTTATTGTCCTTTATGTCGACGATGTATTGCTTATAGGCAATGACATTCCCATGTTAACGTCGGTGAAAGCTTGGCTTTCATTGAAATTCTCCATGAAAGATCTGGGAGAAGCAGCTTTTATTCTAGGAATAAAGATCTACCGGGATAGATCTAGAAGCTAGTGTTGGACTCTCCCAAAGCACGACATTGATAAAGTATTGAAGAGATTCAACATGGATCAGTCCAAGAGGGGACTGTTGCCAGTGTCACATGGCGTAACTCTATCTAAGGACATGTGTCTTAAACTCAATATGAGACGACAATTGATTCAGATACCATTCGCCTCGGTAATCGAATCGATCATGTATGCCATGATATTATGCCATCTGATGTCTCGTATGCTTTGAACATATGTAATCGCTATCAGGTGATCCAGGATGATGGTCACTGGATGGCGGTTAAGAATCCTTAAGTATCTTAGATAAACTAAGGATGCTTTCTTAATCTATGGAGATGGAGAACTGAGGTAATTGGGTATACCGATGCAGTTCCAAACCGATAAGGACGACTCAAGTCGCAATCCGGACATATTGTTGGTTTCTATTATATAGGTCCCAAACAAAGATTAAACATATGAAATACTAAAATGAATATATATAAAAGACTTGAAGCATGGCGGAATCATACTTACAAAGTTATGTGATGAAGAAGATGAACAAAACCTTTGAATCTCCAAGCTCCAAGTTGGTTGGTTGGTTTCGGCCAAGAGAGGAGGAAGAAGACTCCAAGCTCCAAGCTCTTGTATTCCAAGCTCTTTGATGGTTTCCCTATCACCTCTTTTGATCCCTTGCTTGTGCTAGCAAAATGGAGAATGGAAGATCAAATCTTCCTTGCCCTTCAATGGTGAAGTTTCGGCAATTTGAGAGAGAAGAGAGAGTTTTGATTAATTAATTTGTATTACCAAATCAATTTATATTTATGTTATAATTTATTAAATTAATAATAAATCTATGACATAATCCATGCAATGGCTTAGAGTGTCAAACACTCAAACTCCATGCAAAGCCTTTGAGTGAAATGCACACTATCACCATGCAATGCCTTAGAGTGTTTTGTACACTATTAACATGCAATGCCATATCAATGACAAGTGTCATGTGGGCCCCACACGTTTCCCAATGAAAGTGGGCCCACGTCCACTCACGCGTTCGGGTTCGATATTTCCGAAATACCGAGCTAGCGTCGCGACGTTAATTAAATCGAATTTAAATAAATAATCGCTCCTAGCGAAATTATTATTTACGTCGCTTACGAATTAATTCTAAATTAACTCGTATGCCCGAATTAAAATCTAATTTTAATTTCGCGTCGAAATCGAATTTCGATTATTATATCGAATATAATAATTATATCGATTAATTCCAAATTAATCGTTCTCTCTCTCTAAATAAGGCACTTTATCCGAGATAAAGTTTCTCCGCAATTAATCCAAGATTAATTAAGTTCGAATCAAATATCATAGGTGAATCTTCAGGAAGCGACCCAAGAGATCTCCGGATATTTTGGCAGTAAATACGGTCGTCGGATAATCCGAACACGTACGTACCTCGTACTACGTCTTTACCGATTCACAAGACAAGGTTGGCTTCTAGCAAAGCGCCATGCCTACCCAATTCTCCAGAAATATTCTAATAGGAATATAAGATCTGTATCAGGCGTAGTATACCGTAGTATTGCGTAAATCGATCCAGTATCGGATGATCACATGCTAGGCCTGGGGCTGGAGATGTGTCTGCCCCGTACGAAACATATATCGGACATCAAGCAGCTAGTCTCTTTAAATCAGACAATCCTGACCTAGTCATATTGTCCCGACGGTTGCAACCTTTTATAGAGTACTAGTTCTGTGCCCTGCGTGATCATCGCCTCCATATGTCTGAAGCGATACTTCCATCTTGACATCACATCCAGCACACTACGATTCTCGATAAACCCAGAAAAGGTGTACACAGAACCGGTTAGGGTCCCCAAACCCAAAACCAAAGTTTACCGATTGTCGCAAGTACTAGCGATGTAAGTCTCAGGTTAAGACCATATACACCTACCCTGATGCGGCCTCCCATAGACACGCAGACATACTACCAATGGGATTCCGCGGGGTCTATCCAGAGCGAAGCTGTTTTCCGTACCATCGGTAAAACACAACCTCCTATTGCACTTGCATAAGTATCCAATACTTAAATATATGAGAACTATGCTGTTGTGCCCTCACAACGTGCACAAGCGCAATACTAGTCTATTCCGCATTATCGATGTCCGATCTCGATAATACTCCGACTAGGGATATTTAATGATTAAACTTTTATAGATTGATACTGTCTCATATCATCTCAATCCAGTATTAATCATATGGACTTTCGCCATTTATTAGTCAAAGTAAATAATATTACAAAACGGCAAAAGGCAATTTCATTATCACATAGTTAATTTTGTACAATAATACCATATCATTTACAAACAGTGACGCTATGGGACATAATGTCTAACAATCTCCCACTTGGCCTATAGCCAGTCACTCAAGCATCTAATACCCGAACTATGTATGTGTCGTTCAAAAACTTGCTGAAGAACAGCCTTCGTCAGCGGATCTGCAATGTTGTCATCTGATGTGACCTTCTCGACCTTTACATCGCCACGATGTATAATCTCCCGAATCAGATGGTAACGTCGAAGAACATGCTTGGACCTTTGATGAGACCTTGGTTCCTTAGCCTGTGCTATAGCTCCGTTATTGTCACAATACAATGGAACGGGCTCAGCTGCTAACGGAACTACCCCTAATCCGATTAGGAACTTTCGGATCCAAACTGCCTCCTTTGCTGCTTCAGAGCAGCTGCAGCGATGTACTCCGCTTCTGTTGTTGAATCGGCAACAGTATCTTGCTTGGAAGATTTCCAGCTCACTGCTCCGTTATTCAAACAAAAAATGTACCCGGATTGCGACTTGTAGTCATCTTGTCGGTTTGGAAACTTGCATCGGTATACCCAGATACCGCAAGTTCTCCACCTCCATAAATTAAGAAAGCATCCTTAGTTCGTTTAAGATACTTAAGGATATTCTTAACTGCTATCCAGTGACCTTCACCTGGATCGGCCTGATAGCGACTGCACATGCTCAAAGCATATGAGACATCAGGTCGTGTACATATCATAGCATACATGATCGATCCGACTGCCGAGGCGAACGGTATCCGACTCATGTGTCCTCTCTTCCTGAGTCTTCATGTCTTCAGTCTAGGACACATGTCTTAGACAGAGAGGTACCTCGTATCATTGGAACCAATCCCCTCTTGGATTGTTCCATGTTGAATCGCTTCAACACTTTATCAATGTATGTACTCTGGGAGAGTCCAAGCAGCTTTCTAGATCTATCCCTGTAGATTTTTATTCCAAGAATAAAGGCTGCTTCTCCCAGATCTTTCATGGAGAATTTTAATGAAAGCCAAGCTTTCACCGACGTCAGCATGGGAATGTCATTGCCTATTAGCAATACGTCGTCGACATAAAGGACAATAAAAGTAAGTGCTCTCCCACTAACCTTCTTGTATACACAAGGGTCATCTGCGTTTTGCACGAAATCATATTCCTTTATGATCTCATCAAAACGCTGATTCCATGACCGTGATGCTTGCTTAATCCATAAATGGATCGATTTAACTTACAAACCTTGTTTGCAAGTCTAGGTACGATAAAACCGTCAGGCTGTTGCATATAAACATCCTCCAAAAGGTTTCCGTTAAGGAAAGCGGTTTTAACGTCCATCTGCCATATCTCGTAATCGAAATATGCAGCTATTGCAAGCATTATCCGAATGGATTTAATCATGGCAACGGGTGAGAAGGTTTCGTCATAATCAATACCATATTGTTGACGATACCCCTTCGCTACAAGCCTAGCTTTGTACGTTTGTACGTTGCCATCCATGTCGGTCTTCTTCTTGAAGATCCATTTGCATCCAATAGGCTTCACACCTTCTGGTGCATCAACCAGTGTCCAAACTTGGTTGGCGTACATGGAATCCATCTCGGACTTCATGGCTTCTTGCCATAAAGCGGAATCGATATGCGCTTCCTCATACGTAGCCGGCTCATTATCCTCAATAAGATTAATATCTACATGAGGTGAGATCAGGAACCCATACCTCTCAGGTATTGTTCTGACTCTCTCCGACCTACGCGGTCCTTGTGTATGTGAAGTTTGTGGTACAGACTCATCCCGGATGGTCTGTTCATGTTCCGTCATTGATTCATTGCCAGGAACAGTATCACTACGATCTTCATCGAGTTCTACTTTCCTCCCACTTGCCACTGCATTTAGGAATTCCTTCTCAAGGAAAACCGCATGTAGAGCAACAAATACTTTGTTCTCTTGTGGGTAATAGAAGTAATATCCTTGGTTTCCCTAGGATATCCTACGAAAAGGCATTTATCAGATTTGGGTTCAAGTTTGGTACCTTCCAAACGTTTAACATATGCCCAGCATCCCCAAATCTTCAGGAAAGAGAAACCTGGTTTCCTTCCTGTCCATATCTCATATGGAGTCTGTTCAACAGACTTCGACGGTACCTTATTCAAAATAAGTATAGCACTGTTTAATGCATATCCCCAGAAGGATATTGGTAGCTCAGTGCGACTCATCATTGACCTTACCATGTCTAACAAGGTGCGGTTTCTCCGTTCGGACACACCGTTTAATTGCGGTGTTCCAGGAGGAGTCCACTGTGAAAGAATACCATATTCTTTCAAGTAATCTTGAAACTCATAACTTAAGTATTCGCCACCACGGTCTGACCGTAATGTCTTAATACTCTTCCCTGTTTGTTTCTCCACTTCGTGTCGAAACTCTTTGAATTTCTCAAAAGTTTCCGACTTGTGTCTCATAAGATACACATAACCGTAACGAGATGCATCATCTGTAAAGGTTACGAAGTAGTGAAATCCACCTCTAGCCTGGCCAGACATGGGCCCGCATACGTCAGTATGTACAAGAGCCAACAGTTCTGTGGCACGTTCACCTTTACCGCTAAAAGGTGATTTAGGCATTTTGCCTAAAAGACAAGATTCGCAGACGTCATATGAATTGGGATCAAATTCGTCCAAGTACCCACTCTTCGAAAGTGTGGATATGCGAGTCTTGTTGATGTGTCCCAGACGACAATGCCACATATAAGCTTCATCTTTTAGATTATTTCTCTTGAGCCTTTTGTTCGTTATTTTAGGAGATTCATTTATATTCAAAATATAAAGACCGTTATTTGCAACAGCTGTGCAAATTTCTGCATCATTTTTATATAAATAACACCCAGTGTTCCTGAATACAAAAGTGTAACCCTGCTGGGTTAACAAGGATACAGATATAATATTCCTAGTTAAACTAGGTACATAATAACAGTTCAAAAGTTTAAGTTCATGCCCCGAGGGCAGTTCTAAAACAAAAGTCCCTACGGCCAAAACAGCAACTGGTGTTCCGTTTCCAACCCGTAGATCCATCTCCCCGGATGCCAGCACCCTGCTATCCTGCAGATCCTGCACATCAGTACAAATATGAGCACCACAACCAGAATCAAAAATCCAATTTTAAAACTAGAAGTATTCATATTTATCTCAATAACAAACATACCAGAAGCGATAGCCTTGCCATCCTTGATATCCTCCTTCTGCCCTTGCCCATTCGGCAGTCACGTTTCCAGTGACCCCTCTTGCCGCAGTTGAGGCAGATGTCGTGAGATTTGTCCTTGGCTTCCTAGAAGCAGATGTCAACTTGCCTTTGCCCTTTTTCTTGAACTTCTTCTTCTTTGCACCTCCAATTGCCTTGGGGCCACCTTTGGCGCATGAGAGGTCGATGCAAAATGCGCCTCGCGCTTGCTCCCCTTTAGGAGTTCCCTTTCGGACTCCTTCAAGATAGATAACAGCTCTCCAAGAGTGTCATCTGTATCCATCAACTTGTAGTTGACTATGATTTGTTTCCAAGTATCAGGAAGTGACTGCAAGATCATATCTATAGTCAGCTCAGCCTCCAAGACTATTCCCATATTGGCCAACTCATCAATATCGGCGATCATTTGAGCCCCGTGGGCTTCAACTGATGCGCCATCTGTCATCCGGGAGCGGAAGAGTTTCCTTACTAGCTCGTACCTCTTCATCCGCTTATTAGTGCGGTGAAGATCACGCAATCTTGCCATCATGTTATAGGGATCCAAGTCCCTATTCTGGCGTCTGAAATGCTGGGTCATTGCAGCTAGCATAACTGACTGAGCTTGGTCACAATCATCACTATGAGTTTTCCATAACTCTAGCTCCAGTGGCTCAGTGGGTTTAGGCGGGAGAGGTCTCTGAATAGTATACAGTATCCTCTCAGCCCCAAGCACTATCTTGAGGTTCATTTCCCAGTCGGCAAAGTTTGTCCCTCTGAAGACATTATCGCCCATGATTATGTCGCGGATATTACCTTTGCCAATCATCTTGACAACTATAGTCCAACTATAAAGTCAACGATGTTATGGGTACAGTCAAACTGTTACAAATAAAAATAACAATATATTAGTCCAACTAATTAAAATATTGACGAAATGTTTTGAAAGACGCGTAAGGCTAAGTATCTGAACGAAATTGCAAATTCAATAATAGCCTCCCACTATTTTCTTCAAGTTTCTAACCCTCTGTAGACAACTCGGGAAATCTAATTTCCTAGTGGGCTAGGATCCTGTTAAATAACACACAACCTTGACTTTGGCCAACAAGTTGTATGATATTTAACTAGGTAGATCTCGAAGATCAATTGGATCCCATCCAATTCCTAGATCCGGTTAGGTGGACATCCAAGTTCAAAACATATATCTAATACATATGTCAATGTATCCAATACATTTTCCTAACCATTTCCTCTGAATCAACTAAGCCTTGGCTTTGGCACAACAAACCTAATGATTCCAGTTAAGCGGGACCCATTGACAAGGAAAATTCGTAATCAATGTCGATGGACAAGAAGTGATCTTGACTTTGGCAAACAATCACAACTTGGACAGGACACCGATGTGTAACAAAATTCTCATGATTCAAACACATCCTCAATTGACAAAGGTCTTGACTTTGGCCAACAAACCAATGCCAATTTCGGATCTTGAGAAAGAATCATTCAACGGAAGGAAAATCGCTTAATATGTTTGAGGGATTTTTCGCGTAATTGGCAACCAATTTATTTATCTTTGTTAGGTCTCATCATCATACACCCTTAAGCATGCTTCTAAAACATCATAAAGCGCGTAAAGTAAAGTAATAGTGATATGCGGATGGATATTTAAACAACTTGTTCCTAGAACAAATCACTCCCTTTCCTCTCCCCGCTAGCACTATTCTACAACTACCCAATTACATAATACAATAAGAGAAACCTCATTTACATTGAGGGGAATTAGGTGAGAAGAGAATACAAAGAGATAAAGAGATAAGGCTGGACACGCAGGTCCAATTTATAAATTCCAAATTTACAATAATTTCTAAAATTACCCTTTCCCTTCTAATATCCATCCGATATACACTATTCATTCATCACATACATATATATTCAAACAAGACATGCTTTTACAACCAATCTAATCCAATTAATTAGTCTTTGTTAAGTGATCATCCAATGTTCAAACAACGGTTTGATTTTGTGCGAGTCCAACTCGATTGAGAATAAGTACATAAAGTACGAATTCGCGAATTATATCGAACTACTAATTAAATCTAATTCAATTCGTATTCAATACTAATCCAATTATTTAATTCCAAATCAAATGTTTACACTTTTAATATGCTTTAAAGACTTAGATTCTAAATCTAATCCTATTGGGTCTCAAAGCCCAATTAACATCCAATGTTGAATTTAATTCAAGTCAAATGGGCTTAGAATTGATTTATTAAGGCTTGGGCTTTTGGTCAATGTGGGTCAAACCCAATTGCCAAGCCCAAATAAGGAATCACCCTTAAGTGCCATAAAACCAATTTTAAGCCCATAAGGCCCAATTAAATTATTAAAGCCCATTAATTAAATTTTAATATTCCAAACATTAAAGTCCAATTAATTAAAGTGTAATATCAAGATTAATATATTAAACCAAATATTTCAAAAATACCCATTTAATTTATTAATCATGTATTTGTCAAATTAAATGTCCAACATTAATTTTATCAAAATTCAACTCCATTTCATGTCCTTGTTCATTCGGCCAAGGTGAGTTTTTTGTGTCGATTTGTTTTTCAATCCGATTGAATTACTAATCTACGTCCCGTACACGTTCTAAGTCATCTAATGATCTTAAAAAAAAAAAATTTCAATCTACTCCAAGTAGTAACACATTCGGCCAAGGCATGGATGGGGGGAAAAATCATCCAATGCATTTTTCATGAAATTGATTCCATATATCATCATGTTATACACATGCAAGCATACTTATTAATCAAATTTCATAAGAACATGCTTATATCAATTTCATCATGCCATTCGGCCAAGGTGGGGAAAAATCATCCAATGCATTTTCATAAAATTGATTCTATATAACATCATGTTATACACATGCAAGCATACTTATTAATCAAATTTCATAAGAACATGCTTTAATCAATTTACACACCCATTCGGCCAAGGTCAAAATTTTGGGGAAAAATCATCCAATGCATTTTTCATAAAATTGATTTCATATAATGTCATTTAACATACATATAAGCATACTCATTCATCAAATTTCACAAGAACATGCTTCAATCAATTTTACCCAAATTTAACCTAAAGTATTTCATGCTTAAACCTAGCTCAATGATACCATTGTTGGTTTCTATTATATAGGTCCCAAACAAAGATTAAGCATATGAAATACTAAAATGAATATATATAAAAGACTTGAAGCATGGCGGAATCATACTTACAAAGTTATGTGATGAAGAAGATGAACAAAACCTTTGAATCTCCAAGCTCCAAGTGGTTGGTTGGTTTCGGCCAAGAGGAGGAAGAAGACTCCAAGCTCCAAGCTCTTGTATTCCAAGCTCTTTGATGGTTTCCCTATCACCTCTTTTGATCCCTTGCTTGTGCTAGCAAAAATGGAGAATGGAAGATCAAATCTTCCTTTGCCCTTCAATGGTGAAGTTTCGGCAATTTGAGAGAAAGAGAAGAGAGAGTTTTGATTAATTAATTTTTGTTATTACCAAAAATCAATTTATATTTATGTTATAATTTATTAAATTAATAATAAATCTATGACATAATCCATGCAATGGCTTAGAGTGTCAAACACTCAAACTCCATGCAAAGCCTTTGAGTGAAATGCACACTATCACCATGCAATGCCTTAGAGTGTTTTGTACACTATTAACATGCAATGCCATATCAATGACAAGTGTCATGTGGGCCCCACACGTTTCCCAATGAAAGTGGGCCCACGTCCACTCACGCGTTCGGGTTCGATATTTCCGAAATACCGAGCTAGCGTCGCGACGTTAATTAAATCGATTTAAATAAATAATCGCTCCTAGCGAAATTATTATTTACGTCGCTTACGAATTAATTCTAAATTAACTCGTATGCCCGAATTAAAATCTAATTTTAATTTCGCGTCGAAATCGAATTTCGATTATTATATCGAATATAATAATTATATCGATTAATTCCAAATTAATCGTTCTCTCTCTCTAAATAAGGCACTTTATCCGAGATAAAGTTTCTCCGCAATTAATCCAAGATTAATTAAGTTCGAATCAAATATCATAGGTGAATCTTCAGGAAGCGACCCAAGAGATCTCCGGATATTTTGGCAGTAATACGGTCGTCGGATAATCCGAACACGTACGTACCTCGTACTACGTCTTTACCGATTCACAAGACAAGGTTGGCTTCTAGCAAAGCGCCATGCCTACCCAATTCTCCAGAAATATTCTAATAGGAATATAAGATCTGTATCAGGCGTAGTATACCGTAGTATTGCGTAATCGATCCAGTATCGGATGATCACATGCTAGGCCTGGGGCTGGAGATGTGTCTGCCCCGTACGAAACATATATCGGACATCAAGCAGCTAGTCTCTTTAAATCAGACAATCCTGACCTAGTCATATTGTCCCGACGGTTGCAACCTTTTATAGAGTACTAGTTCTGTGCCCTGCGTGATCATCGCCTCCATATGTCTGAAGCGATACTTCCATCTTGACATCACATCCAGCACACTACGATTCTCGATAAACCCAGAAAGGTGTACACAGAACCGGTTAGGGTCCCCAACCACCAAAACCAAAGTTTACCGATTGTCGCAAGTACTAGCGATGTAAGTCTCAGGTTAAGACCATATACACCTACCCTGATGCGGCCTCCCATAGACACGCAGACATACTACCAATGGGATTCCGCGGGGTCTATCCAGAGCGAAGCTGTTTTCCGTACCATCGGTAAAACACAACCTCCTATTGCACTTGCATAAGTATCCAATACTTAAATATATGAGAACTATGCTGTTGTGCCCTCACAACGTGCACAAGCGCAATACTAGTCTATTCCGCATTATCGATGTCCGATCTCGATAATACTCCGACTAGGGATATTTAATGATTAAACTTTTACAGATTGATACTGTCTCATATCATCTCAATCCAGTATTAATCATATGGACTTTCGCCATTTATAGTCAAAGTAAATAATATTACAAAACGGCAAAAGGCAATTTCATTATCACATAGTTAATTTTGTACAATAATACCATATCATTTACAAACAGTGACGCTATGGGACATAATGTCTAACAATTTGTTGAATAACGGAAAGCAGTAAGCTGGAAATCTCCAAGCAGAGATGTTGCTGATTTCAACAATTGAAACGCGGATTACAGTGACTGCAGCATGAAGCAGTAAGTAAAGAGGCAGTTTGGATCCGTAAACTCCTAATTGGATTAGGAGTAGTTCCGTCTTAGAGCTGAGCCCGTTCCATTTGTATTGATGACAATAACGGGGCTAGAGACGCGGCTAAGAAAACCGCGGTCTCATCACGATAAAGCATGTTCTTCGACATTTCAATCTGATTCGTGAGATCATACTCGTGGAGATGTGAAGATCGAGAAGTTCACATCAGGGGACAACATGCAGATACGCTGACGAAAAAACTATTCCTCAGCAAAAGTTTGAGGACTGTACATAGTTCAGGTATTAGATGCTTGAGGGATGGCTATAGGCCAAAGGGGAGATGTTAGACAATTAACCATAGCGTCACTATTGTAAAAGACATTGTGGTTTTGTACAAATTAACTATGTAGCAATGAAATTGGATTTTATATTTTGTAATTTGATTACTTAAATATATAAATAAATAAAAAGTCCTTATGATTAGTTCCGGATTATAAGATATGAGACAATATCAATCCATAACGGTTTAATCATTAAATATCCCTAGTCATAGTATTATCGAGATTGGACATCGATACTGCGGAATAGACTAGTATTGCATTTGTGGTGTTATGGAAGTGTAACAGCATAGTTCTATATATTTAAGTATTGGATACTTATGCAAGTGTGATAAGAGGTTGTGTTTACCGATGGTACGGAAACAGCTTCGCTCTGGATAGACCGCGCGGAATCCCATTGGTAGTATGACTATGTGTCTATGGGAATTCGCATTAGGGTAGGTGTATTTGGTCTTAACCTGAGACTTGCATCGCTAGTACTTACGACAATCAATACACTTTGGTTTTTGTCACCTAGGACTTTAACAGGTTCTGTGTACGCCTCTTCTGGGTTTATTGAGAATCGTAGTGTATTGGGTGTGATGTCAAGACGGAAGTATCACTTTAGTCATATGGAGATGATGATCACGCAGGGATACATAATGGTACTCTAAATGGTTGCAACCATCAAGATAATAAGACATGGTCATGATTATCCGATTAAAGAGACTAGTTGTTTGTAATCCGATATATGCTTCGTACGGGGCAGACACTTTTCCAGCCCCAGGCCTTGCATGTGACATCTGATACTGGATCGTAATACGCAATAGTACGTATACTACACCTGACAAAGATTATATATTCCATTAAGATTATTTCTGGAGAATTGGGTAGGCACGGTGCTTTGCTAGAAGCCAACCATGTCTCGTAAATAGGTAAAAATGTAGTACGAGGTACGTACGTGTTCGGATAGTCCGACAACCTGATTTACTGCCAACATATCTAGGGATCTCTTGGGTCGCTTCCCGAAGATTCACCGATGACGTATGATTCGAATTTAATTAATCTGGGATTAATTACGGAGAGATTTTATCTAGGATAAAATACTATTGAAGAGAGAAAACGATTAATTGGAATTAATCGATAAAATAATATATTCGATATATTAAACGAAATTAGATTTCGACGCGAAATTAAAAATTGGATTTTAATTCAGGCTAACGAATTAATTTAGAATTAATTCACGAGCGACGTAAATAGTAATTTTGCTAGGCATATTTATTTAATTAAATTTGATTTAATTACGTCGCAACGGAAAAAATTTTAATTCGGAATTAGCGAACCCGAGTCCGGGATGTGTTGCGGGCCCACTCGGATTTTGAATCAAGTGGGGCCCCCAAGTCACATCACAACTCACATCACCTAGTCACTTTAAGTTGATGGGTTTTGGTGGGTTGGTGATAACTTGTCCAACACACCAAATTTGTGTAAGAAGTGAATGACTAATACCATATATTTGGATATCATTTATTTGTTTTTTGAAATCAAAAACATAAGTCAACACACTCACTTCTCACTCTCTCCATTCACGCCATTTTCCTTCTTCCTTTTCTTTTATTGTCGTGAGCAATACAAGGGTGAATGTGGAAATTTGTTGCAAATTTTCTTGAGCTAGCACTCACAAAGAATCATCCAAGGTGATAGGGAAACCATCCCAAAAGCTTGGAATCAAAGAACAAAGCTTGGAGCTTGGATTCAACATTCAAAGAGGAAGCTTGGAGACTTCTCAAAGGCAAAAAGTTTTGTATTCAACACCTCCAAAATCCAATCAAAGTAAGTTTAATTTCACTATTCTACTTGAGTATTCACTTTATTTCATTGCTTGAAATGATCTTGGGACAACTTAGAGACCAACAGTCCGGAGTAACCACTTAAATCCCTGACCAGTTAGGCTCTTATCGCCTTTTTGACAGAATATCCTTTAAACACTTCTTCAATAGGATCTCTTAGGAATTCAAACTCAGTATTACACTTATGATTTTCAATACAATATTCAATATGTGTAGATATATGTGTATGTGTCAATCAAGATTGGATGGAATTACTTGTGTATTATCACACTTTAAATTCTCAACCATTATGCAACACAAAATTAAGTCTCAACTTTATCACTATGTGTATGCTTGTGATAATTGAACACCCTAATAATAACTTAAATCTATACTACCAAGATTATTGTGACTCAGTATATGATTTACAATTTAATATTATGAATACTTAAATTAAACTAATTATTTCCAGTTTATAAACTATTCCAAGAATAATTCATTAGTGTCACGTTCGTATCTACGTTCGAATGAAACTATCCAGTGTGGGTACGTTCTTGTTACATTCGAGAACACGTTCGAACAAAGTGTTCCAGAGAGTTCACGTTCGTGTTGTTGGTTTCTATTAAAGTCCCAAGATCAATAATAAGCATGAATCAATTGCGAATACAAATCGAAGAAGTTGCGGAATACTCACATCGATCGGTTGAGCAATGTGGAGATGAACAAAACTGAAATTCTGCTCGGCAGTGGACTGCTCCAACTCACTGGTTTTGGCGTCCTCCGTGGTCTATTTTTGAGCTCCTCGAACAAGCTCCAAGCTTCATCGAATGGTTACCGGCTCATGGGTGGACTTCCTTATCACCTTCGCATGTCTCGTAAGTGTGCTAGCACTTGTGATTTTGCCATAAAATCCACACTCTAGGCTTCCCACTGCTCATGGTTTTGAATGAAACCAGTAAGCTATTTTGGCCCTAAGGGCGTGAGAGAGTAGAGAGAAAGAGAGAAGGAGATATGATATTTTGTTTTGTGAAATTTGTGTATCTTATACACTAATTTGAATTTCAAATTAATTTGGAATGAATTTGGCTTTTAAAAGTCAAACCATTAAAGCCAACAACCACACACATCACTCAATCACATCAATCACAAGTTGTCAAGTCACATCACTCAAAGTGACAAGTGATTTGACGCTTGATGCGACTAGTGATTTGACGCTTGATTTGACTTGCGTGCCGTACTCGAATTCAAAATGCGAATGCGCTCGCAAATAATCTCGGGCTCGGGTTCGCTAATTCCAAATTAACGAATTTTCTGTTGCGTCGTAATTAAATGATTACGCCTAGCGAAATTACTATTCACATCGCTAACGAATTAATTCTAAATTAATTTGTTCGCCCGAATTAAAATCTAATTTCAATTCCGCGTCGAAATCTAATTTCGATTAATATATCAAATATATTAATTTATCGATTAATTCCAAATTAATCATTATCTCTCTTTTAATGATATTTTATCCCAGATAAAATATCTCCGCAATTAATCCCAGATTAATTTTCTCTCTTCTAATTAATCCCTGATTAATTTAGAGTGCGAGTTATACGTCATCGGTGAATCTTTGGGAAGCGACCCATGAGATCCCCGGATATGTTGGCAGTAAATTCGGTCGTCACTATCCGAACACGTAAGTAGCAAGTACTACGTTTTACCGAATTATAATTCAAGGTTGGCCTCTAGCAAAGCGCCATGCCTACCCAATTCTCCGGAAATATCCTTACAGGAATAAAGGATCTATATCAGGTGTAGTATACGTAGTATTGCGTATTTTTGTCTAGTATCGGATGATCACGTGCTAGGCCTGGGGCTGGAATTGTGTCTGCCCCGTACGAAGCACATGTCGGATGTCTGGTGACTAGTCTCTATAATTGGATAACATGACCTTGTCATTTTATCCCGATAGCTGCAGCATTTAAGAGAACCAGTCCTGTATCATACGTGACCATCATCTCCATATGACTGGAGTGACCTTCCATCTTGACATCACACCCAACACACTACGATTCTCAATATACCCAGTAATGGCGTACACAGAACCTGTTAAACCCTGGACGACCGCAACCAAAGTATATTGATTGTCGCAAGTATTAGCGGTGCAAGTCTCAGGTTAAGACCAAATACACCTACCCTGATTTCGGACTTCCATAGACACATAGTCATAATACCAATGGAATTCCGAGGGGGTCTATCCAGAGCGAAGCTGTTTCCCGTACCATCGGTGAAACACAACCTCCTATTACACTTTTGCAAGAGTATCCTATACCCAAATATATGGGAACTATGTCGTTGTGCCCTCACAACGTGCACAAGTTTAATACTAGTCTTTTACGTATTTATCGATGTCCAATCTTGATAATACTCTGACTAGGGATATTTAATGATTTATCCTTCGTGGACTGATACTGTCTCATATCATTCTCGGTCCAGGAACAAATCACAGGGACCTCCTATCATTTATACATCTAGGTGATTTAATCACAAATGATAAGAGTGCAATCTCCTTTGTCACATAGTTAATTTGTACTACAACAACATCATGATCTGTACAAATAGTGACGCTATGGGTCATAATTGTCCAACAATCTCCCACTAGGCCTATAGCCAGTCACTCGAGTGCTTGACACCCGAACTATGTACGGTTGGCTCAAACTGTTGAGAAAAGCTTCGTCAGCGGATTTGCATGATTATCGTCTGATGCGATTAATTCGATAATCACATCGCCGTGATGTATGATCCGAACGAATCATATGATTATCGAAGTATGTATCTGGATCGTTGATGAGACCATTAATTCTTTAGCCTGTGCTGACGCATAGCTCAGCTGCTAACAGAATTATATCTAATCTAATTAGATTTGTTATCGACCCAGAAGGCTTCTATTGCCACGTCAGCTGCAGCAATAACCCGCATTTATTGTTTATACGGTTACAGTATCTTGCTTGGAAGATTTCCAGCTCACTGTTTCGTTATTCAAACTGTATAGTACCGTTTTACGACTTATAATCGTTTTATCGGTTTAAGAAACTTGCTATAGTGATCCCAGTCACTTCAAGTTCTCATTCTCCTCAGATTAAGACAACATCTTTAGTTCTCTAAGATACTAACGGATGTTCCTAACATCAATCCATTGACTATCACTTGGATTGGCCTGTTTGTGAATCCATATGCTCAAAGCGTATGAGACACCAGGTCACGTACATTTTTCAATGTACGAGTTCTCGGAGAGTTTTCTCGAAAGCCAAGCTTTCACCGATTATTTATAAGGGAATATTATTTCCAAGAAATGACATATTATCATTATTTATAAGGACACCCACTGTCAGTGCGCTCCCACTAACCCTCTTATATACACAAGATTATTTTCGTTTTGAATTAATCATAAACTATTATGATTTCATCAAAACGATAATTACAAGAGACCTAATGCTTGCTTCAATCCAAACATGGATCGAATAACCCGCAAACCTTGTTTGCTAGTTTTGGTACGAAAAAATCGACAGGATGTTTTAAACATCCTCCGAAAGGTTTCCTTTTCAGGAAAGCAATTTTCCCGTAAAGCTGACATATTTCATAAATGAAACATGGAGCGTTAGAAAGCATTATCCAAATGGATTTACCGTGGCAACAGGTAAAAGGTTGAATCGTAATCAACACAATGTGATAACGATAATTTTCCGTTAAAAGCCTAGCTTAGAACGTTGGATATGTGCCTTCCATTTATGTCTTCCTTGAAGACTTATAAATTACCAGTAGGCACATGCCTTGCGGTACATCAACTAGTGTCCAAACTTGTTGATATACATGGAATCCATTTCGGACTCATGGCACTTGCCATAATAGGGAGTCGATACCTTGTATCACTTCCTCATACGTAGTCAGTTGTATACCTTAATAAGAGACATCTTTATAAGGTGAGATCAGAACCCATACCCCAGGTTATTTTCTGACTCTCTCCGACATACGCGGTTCTTGTGTATTTGAAGATTAATGTTATAGTTTCATCCTTGATGAACTATTTATGTTCCATTAGGAATCGATGCCTGGAATAGTATTTCTCTGATTTTCATCGAGTTTTACTATCCTCCCACTTACCACTGCATATCGGTATTCCTCTTAGGAAAACCGCATGGTGAGCAACAATTACATTGTTCTCAAGTGAGATGTATAAGTACTAAACTTATGGTATCCCTAGGATAACCTACAATTGGCTTTTATCCAATTTGGGTTTTAGTTTGGTATCATCCAAACATATGCCTACCATACCCAAACATTCAGGATTGAGAAACCTTGTTTCTTTCCTATTCATATCTAATATGAAATCTGTCAAACAGATTATTATGGAACCTTATTCTAAATAAGTTCTTGCACTATTTATGCTTATCCGTTGAAGGAAATGGTAGCTCAGAGCGACTCATGATTAACCTTATCATGTCCAATAAAATTCGGTTTATCCTGTTCGGACACACCGTCAAATTGATGTGTTCCGAGAGGAGTCCTCATTTGAAAGAATACTATACTCTCTCAAGTATATTAGAAACTTATTGCTTAAGTATTTTTCATTATGCTCTTACCGTGACGTTATAATACTATAGCCGATCTGTTTGTCTATTTCGTGTCAAAACTATAAAAGTTTCTGATTTGTGTTCTTCAAAAGAAACACATAACCACAACGCGATGCCACATCTGTAAAGGTCACGAAATTCATATCCATTCTAGCCATCCTAGCGCTAGACATAGGCCCACTTGCTTCACTATGAACTAGGGCTAACAGATCGGTGGCATTTACACTTTTACCAAGTAAAGGTGTTTTTAGGCACTTTGCCCAATAAATTAGATTCGTAGACTTTATTTGAATGGAATCAAATCAGTCCTAGTATCCACTCTTAAAAAGTGTGGATATACGATTCTTGTTTAATTGTGTCCTAGACAACAATGCCACAATATGTTTCTTCTGATCAAATCAGTTTGAGCTATTTGTTTGTCATATTTGCCGTTTGAGATTTATTTATATTCAAAATAGAAATACTGTTATTCACATCTAATGTGTTCATCTCAATATCATCTTTATATAATAAAACACTTTAGTGTTCTAGAATATAAAGGTCAATCCGCAATGGATTATACACTGATATAGAGATATAATGTTTATAGTCAAACTAGTTACATTATAACAGTTTCCAAATTTAGATACACACCCGAAGGTAGTTCCTAAACTTAGGTACCTGTGGTTAAAACAGCGATTTTCATCTTGTTTCCAATTCGTAGATTAATCTCAACTGAAGTTAGTATCATGCTCATAGCAATTTCTGACATCAGTATGTATTTATGTATCACACTAAGTATTTAAAATCCAATTTTAATACTAGTAATGAATATAATTTTGACAAACATATTTGAAGTCAGAGCCTTGCTCGTCTTCAATTCCTTCATGTCTGCTTTGTCCAAACGGCAGTCACGCTTCCGCGATCCGGTTTGCCACATTTAGGCAGACATTTTAGGATATGTCATTTATCTTCCCAGAAGATTATAATGATTTTGCCTTTACCCTTTTCATATTCAAGTAGCCTTTGGCCAAGCCTCGGGTTTTTAGAATATCGAAATAAGGTGCGCCTTGCGCTACTTGCCTAATTGCAAACTTTGATTTTGTCTTCTTGAGAATAGTCATTAACTCTCCAAGAATTAAGTATTGCAATTTAGTACTTCTAAAATCTAAGTATAGATTTATGAAGATCCTTCAATTTCTTTATCATACTTTAAGATCTAATCCTTAGTTCTGATTCAGAAATTAAAGAGTCTACTGCGGTAAGTATAATGGATTAAGCACTTAAGTTATCATCACATAAATCTTCCAAAGATTATGCTCGACTATTTGCTTAACTCCGGGCTTAGGCATAATACGTTATTTTATCAAATAAAGTAACTTATTATTTTCCAGGACCATCCTGAAATTTATTCCCATTTTAAAATTAAACCATTTAAATACATTTTCCCTAGGATTATGTATTAAACGTCAATCTTTCAATTTAATCTTGATTCTAATAGTCCAACTATTTAATCAGCGATTTAGGTACTATTTATTATAATGATTACAATAGTTCAACTATTTAATCAACTATAATTTAATAGATTAAAATCAATTATATTGATTCTATAATCCAATTATAAAATCAATTATAATTGAATTGTTTGAATATAGTCCAACTATTTATTAAAACAACAATTTAAATATTAGTCCAACTAACATTTAATTTATTTGACGAATGATATTTGTTTTGAGCGCGTATGACAAGTTATTAAACGAATATTGCAAATTCAATTCTTGCCTCCCACTATTTTTCGGCGAGCCTCTAACCCTCTGTCGATTACTCAGGAAACCATGTTTCCTAGTAGGCTAGGATCCCGTTAAATATCACACAATCTTGACTTTGGCCAACAAATTGTATGATAATTAACTAGGTAGATCTCTAAGATCGATTGGATCCAATCCAATTCCTAGATCTAATAGGGGGACATCCAAGTCTGAAACATATATCTTATATATGCCAATACATCCAATGTATTACCTAACCTTTTTCCTCTGAATAACTAAGCCTTGGCTTTGGCACAATAAACTTAGTGATCCCAGTCAAGCGCGACCCATTGACCATGGAAAGCTTCGTAATCAATGTCGATGGACAAGAAGTGGTCTTGACTTTGGCCAACAAACCACAACTTGGACAAGACACCAATATGGAACAAAGCTCTCGTGATTCAAACACATCCTCGACGGACAAAGGCCTTGACTTTGGCCAACAAGCCAATGCCAGTCTCGTATCTTGAGTGAGAATCACTCAATGGAAGGAAAAACGCTTAATATTTTGCAAGGGTTTTTCGAGTGCAAATTGGCAACCAATTTATTATCTTTGTTAAGGTCTCATCATCATACACCCTTAAACATGCTTTCTAAACACATAATAAAGCGCGTATAAATAAAGTAATAATGATATGCGGATGGATATTTTACACATTGATCCTAGATCAAATATCTCCATTTCTCTCTCCCGCTAGCACATGTATTACTTCTACCTGTTACACTACACTTCTAAAGAAACCTCATTTACATTGAGGGGAATAGGTGAGAAGAGAATACAAAGAAATGAGAGGTAATAAGGCTGGACACGCAGGTCCAATTAATAAATCAAATTTATTACAACAATTTCTAAAATTTTCCCACCCATCTAATATCCATCTGATATACATTATTCATGCATCACAACCATGTATTCACACAAGCATGTTATCAATCAATCTAATCAAATTAATTAATCTGATAATTTATGATCATCCAATGTTCAAACAACGATTTGATTTTTGCTCGAGTCAAACTCGTTTTTGCGAATAAGTTCAAAGTACATATTCTCGAATTAAATTAAACTACATCATTAAATCCAATTTAATATGCATTCAATTCTAATTCGCATATTTAATTCCAAATTAATTCTACACTTTAATTACGAACCTTTACGACTTAAATTCCAAATTTAATCGTTACGGTTCTCAAAGGCCGATTAACGTCCACCGTCAATTTAATTAAAGTCCATTGGGCTTTTAATTAATTTCTTAAGGCGTGGACTTTTGGTCAACTCGGGTCAAACCGATAACCAAAGTCCAATCCGGGAGTTACCCCATAAGCCCAGAAATCAATTTAGGCCCATTAGGCCCAATTAAACTTTAAAGGTTCATTAAGTCGCACTTGGGCTTTATGGATGCGGTTTTGGGCCCAATTGGATCCAAGTAATTTTACCTAAACCCAACTTTGTACAACAAAGCCCAACAAGCCCAATTACAACACTTATTTAAGGCCCAAATAATTAAATTCCAAAAATCCCAAATTTCATATTTAATTACCAAAGTGTATAACATAATTAATTACCCAAATTAACATTTCTAAAACATCAATATACACAATTAATCATGCTCATTTTCATCATCACATGTCCAACACATTTTGATTAAAATCAAACCCAATACATGCTTCCAAAGTATCGGCCAATGAGGGGATTTTATATCCGATTTGGTTTCAATCCAATTAATCCCACAATCGACATTAAATCAACATCCTAATTGATTCTAACTCATCCAATGAATTAAAAAATCAAAATCACCAAGAACACATTAGGGCACTAAATTCGGCCAAACCCAAATATTTAGGGAAAAATGTTCCAAACATTATTTAAATAAATTGATCCAATCAATCATCATATAAAACACATTCAAGCATACTTAATCATCCAATTTCATAATTTATGCTCAAAATCAATTTTACCCAAATTTTAAGCCCTAAACATTTCATGCTCAAACCTTACTCTAGATGCCATTGTTGGTTTCTATTAAGGTCCCAAGATCAATAATAAGCATGAATCAAGTGCGAATATAAATCGAAGAAGTTGCGAAATACTCACATCGATCGGTTGAGCGACGCGGAGACGAACAAAACTGAAATTCTGCTCGGCAGTGGACTGCTCCAACTCACTGGTTTTGGCATACTTCATGGTCTGTTTTTGAGCTCCAAGCTTCGTCGAATGGTTCCCGGCTCATGGGTGGACTTCCTTATCACCTTCGCATGTCTCGTAAGTGTGCTAGTACTTGTGATTTTGCCACAAAATCCACACTCTAGGCTTCCCACTGCTCACTGTTTTGAATGAAACCAGTAAGCTATTTTTGCCCCATGGGCGTGAGAGAGTAGAGAGAAAGAGAGAATGAGAGATGATGTGTTGTTTTGTGAAATTTGTGTATCTTATACACTAATTTGAATTTCAAATTCATTTGGAATGAATTTGGCTTTTAAAAGTCAAACCATTAAAGCCAACAACCACACACATCACTCAATCACATCAATCACAAGTTGTCAAGTCACATCACCCAAAGTGACAAGTGATTTGACGCTTGATGCGACTAGCTATTTAACGCTTGATTTGACTTGCGTGTCGCACTCGAATTCGAAATGTGAATGCGCTCGCAAATAATCTCGAGCTCGGGTTCGCTAATTCCAAATTAACGAATTTTCTATTGCGTCGTAATTAAATTATTACGCCTAGCGAAATTACTATTCACGTCGCTAACGAATTATTCTAAATTAATTCGTTCGTCCGAATTAAAATCTAATTTCAATTTCGCGTCGAAATCTAATTTCGTTTAATATATCAAATATATTAATTTATCGATTAATTCCAAATTAATCATTATCTCTCTTTTAATGATATTTTATCCCAGATAAAATATCTCTGCGATTAATCCCAGATTAATTTTCTCTCTCTTCTAATTAATCACAGATTAATTTAGAGTGTGAGTTATACGTCATCGGTGAATCTTTGGGAAGCGACCAATGAGATCCCCGGATATGTTGGCAGTAAATTCGGTCGTCGGACTATCCGAACACATAAGTACCAAGTACTACGTTTTACCGATTTACAAGACAATGTTGGCCTCTAGCAAAGCGCCATGCCTACCCAATTCTCCGGAAATATCCTTACAGGAATAAAGGATCTATATCAGGTGTAGTATACGTAGTATTGCGTATTTATGTCCAGTATCGGATGATCACGTGCTAGGCCTAGGGCTGGAATTGTGTCTGCCCCGTACGAAGCACATGTCGGATGTCTGGTGACTAGTCTCTATAATCGGATAAACATGACTTTGTCATTTTATCCCGATAGCTGAAGGATTTAAGAGAACCAGTCCCGTATCCTACGTGACCATCATCTCTATATATGACTGGAGTGACACTTCCATCTTGACATCACACCCAACACACTACGATTCTCAATATACCCAGTATTGGAGTACACAGAACCTGTTAAAGCCCTGGACGACCGCAACCAAAGTATATTGATTGTCGCAAGTATTAGCAGTGCAAGTCTCAGGTTAAGACCAAATACACCTACCCTGATTTCGGACTTCCATAGACACATAGTCATACTACCAATGGAATTCCGAGGGGGTCTATCCAGAGCGAAGCTGTTTCCCGTACCATCGGTGAAATACAACCTCCTATTACACTTGCATGAGTATCATATACCCAAATATATGAGAACTATGACGTTGTGCCCTCACAACGTGCACAAGTGTAATACTAGTCTTTTACGTATTTATCGATGTCCAATCTCGATAATACTCTGACTAGGGATATTTAATGATTTATCCTTCGTGGACTAATACTGTCTCATATCATTCTCGGTCCAGGAACAAATCACAGGGACCTCCTATCATTTATACATCTAGGTGATCTAATCACAAATGATAAGAGTGCAATCTCCTTTGTCACATAGTTAATTTGTACAACAACACCATGATCTATACAAATAGTGATGATATGGGTCATAATTGTCCAACACGTGTAGCGTTCGAGAACACGTTCGAACAAAGTGTTCCAGAGAGTTAACGTTCCTATAACGTTTAGGACGCGTTCGAACGAAGTAAGTCGGAAGGTCTACGTACTATTTGCGTTAGAATACACGTTCGAACATTCTTAGGCAGAAGGCTTGCGTTCGAGTTGAGTTTGAAGATGCGTTCGAATGTTCTTCGAAATTTCAGATTTTTGCCTTCGCGTTTGTCGGGCGCTCGAACGCCCTACATATTTTTCATGCACAGACTATATTTTTTCAAAATAATTTATGATCTAAGCATTTGAATTACTATCTAACAATACTAAGTTGATAAGTTCTTAAGATTGTTGGATGTATTAGTGTCATTAAATAGAGATTTAACATGCAACAAATAAATCCAAAACATGAAATCAAAGTAGATCTACTTTTACATGCAAAACCCTAAAACTTTTAGAATGAAGAAAAACCTCAAAAAATGACGAATACAGTGGTCCAGATCGAGAAGATTCTCTGTCCTTAAGAACTTATCAGCCCCGTCTCGGTGCTCTATGGATTTTGTGGCTAATGTTCTCCCAGGATAACCCGGATTTCTCTTGTTCAATGGGCACACCTTAACAAGATCTCGAACTTGGAATATGGTGATTCTCTCTCAGACTCAAGAAAAAATATGAGACTCTATACTTTTGGAATAAATTCGGATGGAATCTGATCTCCCAAAAATGAAAACAAAGGCTTCCTTCTATAAGTATGAAAGGGTGCCTCAATGGCACCTTTTGGATTGGGGTGCAACCCTCCAAAAGGTTATACCCCTCCTATGCACCCTTAAAGCATAGGACCATGTTACACACAATTGGAGGACATGTCCTTATAGGGTACCATCCAAGGGACATGTCCCTCCATCCAAACTATTATATTTGAAGATTTGAAGAATTTACAACACTTGATTATCAAATAATCAAAAGAGAGCTTATGAAACCATTTCAAGCTCACTTTGAAACAATAAATGCAAACATCTTTCATACAAGTTCATAACCAATTAAAACATAAACTATAAGTAAAGAGACAACATCAAAGCAACACAAGATGAAGCTAAGCATGTTAGGAACATTTTCTATGTTGAAGACTTTAAAGAAAAACATACAAAAACAAGATTTTTCCAAGCTTTCTTCATTTAGCCTCCAAGCCTTTTTCTCTCAACTCTATTATGTTTATTTGGTAACTTATGAACTACTTAACCTAATGAAATGAAACAAAATAATATATACCTCACCCAATTAAGCCTTGGCCGATATTGTTAAGGAAAATACAAATATCTAGATATTTTTTATTTCATTTAAAGTTTGCTTTATCAACTTGCAATTTTGATCATTACAACTTTAATGAAAAAATCAACAAGTCAACAAAAGCAACTCAAGTCATTTCCTAAAATTTCAAAACTTAAGATATTTATATTTTTAATTAATTTAATTATTTAACGATTAAATAATTATTTAAATACAAATATTTTAAATATATGTATAATATTTACTTTAAATATCCAAATACATATATATTTATGATATATGTCAACTATCACAATTTGACATTTAATTAATGTGTATTTAACAAAATCTATCAATAAGTACAACTACACAATAATTAGGAAATGAATATTAGGTCCATTCGCATGTATTTTTCGTTTAACCTTTAAACGACTTATAAATAATCAGTATTATTCATAAAAGGTGCACTGGTGCTCTACGAGTATATTTCACTAGTGAGACTCTCTAGATTCAGGCATATCCGTCATGAAATCCAATTTCATGTCCATAATTTACCCACCCGAAAATTATGACGACCACGGATAAACTAGCTGAATCATACAGGTCGAGGTCTTTGCATACATATAATCCCTCCGTCCCAGGTATTCGGATTATCCCAGAGATATAGATATAAATGTCAAATCTCTATAGGTATAATCTCGTCGACGTATCTATTAGTAATCTATAAATAACTTTCAGAACTCATTTCCGAAGTATACTATGGCCATAGATTTAACTGATTGCTAATCACATATGGACTACCTATGCGCTGTACACAGAACTGACTGATCATATCTTGATACACACAGGATATCAGGAGGATCGGTCCACACCCAACGAACAGGCGGAGGTCTGATCTAAATAGATCGGTGACGTGACTGACATCTAAGTGTGGAGGATGTCTCATACATCCACAGTGGTATCTGAAGTCGAAGGACCACTATGCTACTCAACCCGAGAAGATTCTTATTGACGTTGGTGTACCATCTACTAAGAATCTTTGGTGAGTCGTTCAATGTTTATCCACTATAAACACCTACACGTCTATACGAGTCTCCCCAGACTCATGGTTCATTAGGATAAACCATCGGACCAAGTCTCGATATACGACATGTACTGGTCTTAACAGATTTGACTAACCGACCCGTGTTAGGAAATCTTGACCAGGAACTATGTTTGATAATATACATTTAGCAGTGTCACTTCCCAATGTCAATTACAAACTAGTTTTGTAATTGTGTACTGTATTATATATTATCGGGCCTTTGTCTAAAATATACATATCACTAAACCATATTTAGTTTCAATCTAATCGTAATAAGATCGAATATGTATATACAAACAAGAGGTGCAACCATAAATGAGTAATATTATGGAAAAATGGATTATTCATATTCATGAATCAGACATAAATACGGTTCGGATTGGCGCTCTGAACACCAACCCCAATAATCTATCCCACTTTCTCTTGTGCCAATCCACGGTATCATATACACATCTCAATGTATATCATATACGGATAGCCCTCAAAAGCTCACCTAACACTTAAGAGGTAGGCAACAAGAAGTAGGTTCGCTAAAACATAATGACTTTGTCAAACAAACCCAATCGTTTCCCATAGCCAGCATCATTCATATTTTGTAGAATCTAAATTATACATTAATATGACTCTGATGTTACATCAATATTGTGCTACATCTACTGAGTTGTCCAAGTATTTAAGGATCAAATCCAAAATAATATGAAGACAACCTCAAGAACAACAACAATACAAAACTTCTAATTTATAAGGTCACTATGCAACTTCATAAGTCAATATTTCATAAGTTGCATCTAATTCCACTGAAAAAGTAGAATCCTCTGTGACACTCTCACTGCACCTTTTCTGACTCTTTATGACGTAGACTGTCTAACGTCATAATTAGTCTCAAAACTAATATGACCCTAATGGTTGCAGACTTAATGCTCCATGAATTAGAAACTTGTTCTTAATATCTCAAAAATCACAAAGAACATATTTCTAGATCCATTCAATGGTCTACAGGGTATCAAAATAACTCGTAACAAATAAGATTAAATCGATATCTTAATCGCACATAATAAAGTATTCATTATGTCATCATCAAATAATACATAAGATTGATTAGACATTCTAATCAACATCTCTTTCGAAAAAGGAATCATCATTTACGAAAGATGAATACTTTATATAAGACACACATTAACTGTCAAACAGTTATACTAACTGTCATACATATAGTCTTGTTGTGTCTTTTATTAGATCATATCTAATGCACGACTAATAGAAGTATCTCACAAGTCTCTTAGTCTTATATCTTATATATAAAACTTTATATCATATATAACAGAGACTACTCCCACTGCTTTCACGGAGTAAATAAGACTTAGGTAAACCTTTTACCTCACAAACATCTCATTATTACCATAATAATGATAATGTCGTTAGGATATATAACACTAGAAAGTAATTTTTATGCTCCCACTAACCCTTCAATCACATATGTATTCTATATAATTTGACAAGATCAACAATCTGACGATATCAAAAACTGAGAACACAGATTTCCGAAAGACCTATCCGAGTCTACAATACGCTCTATAAGCTAGCACACTAAACTACGATCTGATCGGAACATAAACTCTATGGCCATTCTAGAATGAGCTCTTCAAACAAAGAAATCACAACTGATCTCTTATCCGAACAAGCCATTCAAAAAATGCCACTTTGCATTCTTTAGCTAAAATGTACAGTTTAATATCAACATTAACCAATATATCTTTAATTGTTCAATTAGCATGACTAGAGAAAAGTTTTCTCAGAATCTACAATAGATTGCTGAGTATAACTTTTCTCACGGTCATACTATAAAGGTCAAACCTTTAATAAGCTCACACTGCTTTTGCTGCGTAAACAATTAGCACATATCATGAACTAATTCATAATTGAAGCTTAATCAAGTTCAAAACTTGATTGTAGTAAGCTACAAACAATCTTCGATCTATGGTTCAATAGTGAACTTCCAGAATCGATATTAAATATCTCTTTCATTATAAGTTATAGGATAATTTTCTTCAGTAAGAAAATAATAGAACCATTAAGTATCAAATACTCGTAAATGATTCTGATATCCTATTAGACTTATATAGAAGATGTATAAGGGTTGCTTCATCTTATTAATTACGTAGTTCCATTTATAATTTATCATTCTCACATTTGGCTTCAATAAGTCAAGTCTTTTCTACAATTGTTAACATCCGATGTTACAACCAAGTAATAAAACGATTTTATTACTTAGGATCGTAGGAAAGATATTCTATCAAATAAAATACAATATTCTATTAAACAGAATAAATGATAAACTTTTACTTATACCTCCGAGGTGTAAGTAATTTCCATTATATAACTATTATATAAAAGAAAGATTCAAATCTCAAACTTTTCAAGATTCAGATTTTCTACCTATACATATCATATATGTAACTGTAGAAATTAATGGAACCTAAATTAAAAAGATGAACTAGTGTTACTGGAGCATATCCCCAAGAGTATTGAAACTAATTCGATAATATTCAATATCAAACGAATCAAATCATATAAGATTCGACTGCTCCCACTACTTAATTCCATCAAGATGGAATCGTGGAAGAATAATATTGAATAAGAATCATATTCACTGAATAACCTTAGAATAATTTCTTTCAATTCATATGTTTGATCGTATCAAAGATCTTTGAACAGTTCAAAGACATGTAATGAATTTTAAGGATATAGTTCTCAAAAAACTTCAGATTGAATATATTTGAACAAGTCAAAAATGTTCAATCTATATTTCATCGGAACAGATTGAAAGTTCTTGATACTTTCAAGAGGTTCAATATGTGTTCCTTCAGAAACTCGTAACTAAGTTATGACAATTCATAAACTAAGTTACGAAGTAAAGAAAACTACCTTAAGCAATTACAATTCATTAAACTACATACATCTAATGTATCAGTTTAATAAATCTGGTGGTCCAATGACAAATAATTGGTTAAACGAGATTTTAATCACCTTCTCCAATACAATATTCATTAAATGGATAAGGATATGTGGTGTGATCTCGTATCAAACCATCCTTTACCATACGGAATAAGCATCCAATGCTTAAGTGATAAAATCTCATAAAGCACTGTTCTAAATTATTTACTTTACCGAATAATTTTTCTTAATGTTTATTTCTACATCAATGACACTACTAGTTATATTTAAAATATATAACAATTGTTTATAAAGAACAAGTAACTATAAAATAGTCGCAAGTTCCGATATCAAATATTAAAACAATCATTAACTAATATTTTAAATAACTAGACGGGAGATCTGGTATCCAATACCTATAGTTGTAGTATTGTGAAAATCAATATTTTTTATACACAACTATACGCATCTCATTTATTTAGTTTGCTATTTGCATTCAACTATTCACAATAATTGCAAATAACAGATTAGCAAATTGTGTCAGGCACATTGCCTCTAAAGGTCATTAAAGCTAAGAAACGTCATTACTAGATAAACAAATACCTAATGAGGCCTTCTTAATGCCAGTCAAGACTCTCGAGACATGAACTTATTCGTGTCAATTCTTACTGCACAAGAAACTATTCTCTCTACAGAATAATATCCTAAAAGAGATATCTATCTAGATTATCTGTCATGACTTAGAAACTAAGTCACTAACCATCTTTAATTTTCAAGAAAAACGGAACAACAGTTCCCGATGGTTTAGACCAATCTAAAAATATCCTAGTCTAATAGTATCTAGAACCTATTCTAGAATAACTGTAACCAATAGTCAAGTCAGATAACATATCAAAATATGTGTGCAGTGAATAAAAGTTCAATTCTATTAAAACAATAGAATAAGGAAACAAACAAACGACAATTTCCATAATAATACACACTGCCTAAGTTATGGAATTTTTAAACTTAGCAGTGCCTCCCATTATTTTACGTAATACCGTTATCCCCAATGGAAAAATGAGAATTCAATAATTAAATCGAATTCCATTATGGGAAGTGGACCCCATGAATATATTTATGTTGGACAATTATGACCCATAACATCACTATTTGTACAGAACATGGCGTTGTTGTACAAATTAACTATGTGACAAAGGAAATTGCTCTTTTATCATTTGTAATTGGATTACCTGGATATATAAATGATAAAAGTCCATATGATTAGTACCAGATTAATAAGATATGAGACAATATTAATCCACTAAGGTTTAATCATTAAATATCCCTAGTCGTAGTATTATCGAGACTAGACATCGATAATGCAGAATAGACTAGTATTATATTTGTGCGTGTTATGGAAGCGTAACTGCATAGTTCTTATATATTTGGATATTGGATACTCATGCAAGTGTAATAGGAGGTTCTGTTTACCGATGGTATGGAAACAGCTTCGCTCTGGATAGACCCCTCGGAATCCCATTAGTACTATGACTATGTGAGTATGAGAATCCGAATCAGGGTATGCGTATTTGGTCTTAACCTGAGACTTGCATCGCTAATACTTGCGACAATCAGTATACTTTGGTTTTGGTCGTCCAGGGCTTTAACAGGTTATGTGTACGCCTCTTCTGGGTATATTGAGAATCGTAGTGTATTGTGTGTGATGTCAAGATGGAAGTATCACTTCAGTCATATGGAGATGATGATCACGCAGGATACGGAACTGGTACTCTTGTATGCTGCAGCTATCGGGATAATATGACAAGCTCATGATTATCCGATTATAGAGACTAGTTACCAGAGATTCGATATATGCTTCGTACGGGGCAGACACAATTCCAGCCCCAGGCCTAGCATGTGACAATCTGATACTGGATCGTAATACGCAATACTACATATACTACGCCTGACGAAGATTACATATTCCTTTACATAATATTTATGGAGAATTGGGTAGGCATGGTGCTTTGCTAGAAGCTAACCATGTCTTGTAAATTGGTAAGAACGTGGTACCGGGTACGCACGTATTCAGATAGTCTGATGACCGTATTTACTGCCAACATATCCAGGGATATCTTGGGTCGCTTCCCGAAGATTCACCATTGAGATTTGACTCGAACAGAAAATTAATATGGGATTAATTATGAAATAGAAAATTAATCTGGGATTAATCACGGCAATAATTAATCTAGGAATTAATTATTAAAGAAAGAATTAATCTGGGATTAATTGCATCGAGAATTTATCTGGGATTAAATTCGTCGAGAGGAGAGAACGCGGTTAATTTGGAATTAATCGGTAAAATAAATTTAATAGTTAAATTAGATTTTTCTATTTAATTTATTTAATTGGGCTAAAATAATATTATTAGATATATTAATTGAAATTAGATTTCAACGCGGAATTAAAATTGGATTTTAATTCAAGCGAACGAATTATTTTAGAATTAATTGTTAAGCGACTTCCGTAATAATTTTGCGAGACATTATTATTCAATTAAATTGGATTTAATTACGTAGCGGCGGAAAATTCGTTTAGTCGGATTAAACGAAACCGAGCCCAAAGTGTGTTGTGTGAACCAACTTGAATTTTGAATTCAAAGTGGTGGGACCCACTAACTTACATCAACTTGTCACAAGAATGATGGAAGTGGTTGGATGCATTAAATGAAATCTTTTACACAACTAAAGTGTGTTGGGCAAGTTTTGTAACTATTGCTTTTTGGTTTTTGAAACAAGTCAACACACATTTTTTAACAAGTTTTGGAAACTGAAATTGCACTATTCCACTTCCTCTCTCCTTGTAAAATCGTGAGCCTCTCTCCATGGAAGACATTTTTGTCTTCAAAATTTGTTCTTTCTAGCACATAAGGAGTCAAAAGAAGGTGATAGGGAGACTCACCCGAGAGTTTGGAACTCGATCTCAAGCTCCGAAGCTTCCAACACATCCAACAAAAAAGGAAAAGTTTTGAACTCAATCCGATCAATGTGAGTATTCCGCAACTCCCTTTGATTAATTCACACACGAATCACTCTTAGACGATCTTGGAATGTTCTAGGAACACTTACAATTTCGACTCACAGCAGAGGCACGGTCTCGCCTACGTATATTCATCAGGTAGACAACTCATTTGTCAATCACTCAATAGTGACTCCTGGGTTCCGGTCTTGGTCGTTTCTCATTGTGACAGCTAGGGCACGTTCACAAGGAGGCATACCAAGGTTAAACTCACCAATGATAAACTCAAGCTACTTGCGTAACCCTGATAGCTAGGGCACGTTCAGGATTCCGCTTTTGCTTAAATTTATCTAGTATCTGATATACATCCGGCATAAATAAATCTCTATCGGCTACACCCTCAGAGCAGAGGCACGGTCTCAGATGTAGTCATGGAAAAATATTTAAACTGTATTGAAAAACGGACCAAGAAACAAGTATTCCAAATACTAGTTACTTTAAAACCTTATTTAGCGGGGATATTCCATAAAGTGTCATACACTTTAAATTTAATCAAATTAAATTAAAGCATGCATGTATTAAGCAAAGACAAGAATAAAAATTAGATTTAAAGGGCCAATCATATCAAGGGGCCAAGAATCAGACTCGCTCTGATACCATTTTGTTGGGGCTTTAATGGCGGAAATCCGATAATGCATCGGAATCACGGAAAATCAAAATTTTCTGATTTCAAAATTTTTCTTGGATCAATTAAATAAACTTATTTATTTAATTACCCAATTATCAAATTCTGAAAAAATTACACAAGAGATCAAATTTCTTGATAATTACCGAAATGCCCCATAACTTTGCAAATTGATAATTTTAGTCCTAAAATTGTCAAATACAATTTTGGATGATTCTAAATCATTTCTAAAATGATTTCTAACAAGTCCAACTCATCAAAATCAGATTGAAACAAAATCCCCAATTTTAGTCTAATTGCCGAGAGCACCTAAATTTTTCGGTTAATTATAATTTAGTCATTTTTTGTTCAAAACATGTCAAGATCAAATCTAATCAACCCAACAATTTATATGCATCATATAAACACTATAATACATCACATATATGAAAAGCCCCAAATTTGGGATTGGTTAAGAATCCTAATTTTATAATTTAATCAAATTGACCAATTTCACCAAATCCATTAAATCCATTACTTTATTTCAAACTTTACAACACCAAACAAGTCTCACCATCATGAAACAACTCAAGAACAATTCTAGGTCATCAATGAGTGGCTTAGAAACTCTAGAATGGAAACTTATTGTTGGACGTATTAGTGTCATTAAACAAAGAATTAACATGCAATAAACAAATCCAGAACATGAAATCAAAGTAGATATACTTTTACATGCAAAACCCTAAAACTTTTAGAATGAAGAAAAACCTCAAAAAATGACGAATGCAGTGGTCCGTATAGAGAATATTCTCTATCCTTAAGATATTTATCAGCCCCGTCTCAGTGCTCTACGGATTTTGTGGTTAATGTTCTCCCAGGATAACCCGGATTCCTCTTGTTCAAGGGGCACACCTTAACAAGATCTCGAACTTGGAATATGGTGATTCTCTCTCAAACTCAAGAAACAATATGATACTCTATAATTTTGGATGAAATTCGGATGGAATCAGATCTCCCAAAAAGGAACACAAAGGCTTCCTTTTATAAGCATGGAATGGTGTCTCAAGGACACCCTTTGGATTGGGTGCAACCCTCCAAAAGGTTATACCCCTCCTATGCACCCCTTGGAGCATAGGACCATGTTACACACAATTGGAGGACATGTCCTTATGGGGTACCATCCAAGGGACATGTCCCTCATCCAACCAAACTATTATATTTGATGATTTGAAGAACTTACAACAATCCCCCACAATTCTTCAAATATTCATGCAGACACTTGAGAGAGTTTCCGTGAACTAAACCTGCATCAAAATAGGTATCTTTTTCCTTGAACCTTTCTTAGTGATTGACAATCGGATTTACTTGGCAAACCAGTGACCCATAGTCTTGAAATGTTCTGCCGTTGGGGTAAACCAAGACAATTGCCAACACACATCTTTACTTCGACCATTTCCCATTCTATGGTTTTATTCATTTCGGCCCTGAACATCAGTCCTGGATTCATCAAGTACTTTATGGTAACCCACCTTTAAAAGTTCCCATGGAAGCGACCTCACTTCTTACTTGAAATAAGTGATCTACTATGAAGAGGTAATCTGCCTTTACCCCCATTTGGACTCATCTCCTAATATAGTGATCATTAAAAGCCTTAGCTTATCCTAACCTTGACAGACAGCACTCTGCGTCATTATCAGAATGGGAAAGAGTACAAAACTCTTTAATGCTATTTTTAAATTACACAAAGTTTTTGTTGTCCCTTTTGAACCTAGATCTTGGGATCTCTAGTCAGCTAGGTTATGTTTCCACAGTGATAATTCTTAATTTATAGGCTTCAAGCCCATTCCCCTCCATGACTTCTCAACTTGCTCTCGAGGTAAACCTTTAGTTAGTGGATCCGCTAGGTTTTCCTTCGACTTAACATAATCTATCGATATAATGCCACTTGAGAGCAGTTGACGTATGGTATTATGTCTCTGACGTATGTGTCGAGACTTACCATTATACATTGTATTTTGGGCTCTCCCAATAGCCAATTGGCTATCACAATGTATGCTAATCGCTGGCACCGGTTTGGGCCAACTAGGAATATCCTCTAGGAAGTTTCTAAGCCATTCTTCTTCTTCCGCTGTTTTGTCTAATGCTATGAACTTTGATTCCATAGTAGACCGGGCAACACATGTTTACCTCGAGGATTTCCCTGACACGGCTGCATTACCAAGAGTGAAAACAAATCCACTCGTAGATTTGGAATCCACTATATCAGATATCCAGTTAGCATCATTGTATCCCTCTAGAACAGCAGGATATCTCTCGTAATGTAGCCCATATTTTGAAGTTTCTCATACCTCAAAACTCTGATTATGGCTTTCCAGTGGTTATGTCCTGGATTGCTAGTATATCTGCTAAGCCTGTTCACAGCTTGAGCGATATCAGTTCGTGTGTAATTCGTGAGATACATCATACTTCAAATGATCCTCAAATACTTTAATTGCGATACGCTTGAGCCAGTATTCTTTGATAGAGGAAGAGTTAGGTTAGCTACTCCCAAATCTTTCATATCAAATTTGCTGGATAACACTTTCTTGGTAGACTGAATCAACTCATGATTATTACCAATTATCAGCATATCATCTACATAGAGACACATAATGACATACCCTTTTTTAGTTGATTTGGTGTACACACATTTATCACACTCATTGGTTTTAAACCCACTTGACAACATCTCTTTGTCAATTTTCTCATGTCATTGTTTAGATGCTTGTTTTAATTCGTACAAGGATTTTACCAGTTTGCACACCTTTTGTTCTTATCCAGGAACATTAAACCCTTCTGGTTGTTCCATGTAAATCTCTTCATCCAATTCACCATTCAAGAATGCCGTCTTTACATCCATTTGATGTATTTCAAGACCAAATATAGCTGCTATAGCTATGAGCATTCTTATCGATGTGATGAAAATCACTGGTGAATAGGTGTCAAAGTAATCAAGGCCTTCTTTTTGTCTGTAACCTTTTATGACAATCCTTGCCTTGTACTTATCTATTGATTCATCCGGTTTCATCTTCCGTTGAATATCCATTTGTAGCCCAGTGGCTTACAACGTGGAGGAAGATCAACCAACTCCCAAGTATGGTTTTATATGATTGAATCAATCTCACTGTTGATAGCCTTTTTCCACAAAGGTGCCTCTGTCGATGACATTGCTTCCTTATAGCTTTGAGGCTCTTTTTCTAACAAGTATGTTAAAAAATCGGGTCCAAATGACTTAGACGTTCTAGCTCTCTTGCTACATTTAGGTTCATTTGCCTCAACATTTCCATGTTGATCTGACTCTTGGTCAACCTGATCACTGTCCTTGACGGTATCAATAGATCTTTTGAGAGACTCTTTTTTTGTCTTTCCTTACAAGGAAATGTCTCTTCAAAAAATGTTGCATTCCTTGACTCAATCATCACATTCGGATTGATGTCAGGAATCTCATACTTGTGTACCAAGAATCGATACGCACTACTGTTGCGAGCATATCCGATGAATATACAGTCAACAGTTTTGGGTCATATTCCACATTCTTAGGTTTAGGAACCATTACCTTGGCAATTGGCAAGACAGCCCCATATTTTCAGATATTTGTATGAAGGTACATATCATTTCCACAACTCATATGGTGTCTTGTCCAATCTCTTGTAAGGAAGCTTGTTCAGAACGTAGTTCATGGAAAGTAAGGCTTCCCCCCACAAGTTCTAGGGTAAACCAGAACTTGTCAACATGGCATTCATCATTTCCTTCAATGTTCAGTTTTTGCGCTCAACAATCCTTTTTTGTTGAGGAGAATAAGGAGCAGCAGTTTCGTGAATAATTTCATGCAAAGAACAATATTCATCGAATAGTGAAACATATTCACCACCTCTATCACTATTGATTCTTTTGATTTTCTTCCCAAGTTGATTTTCAAATTCATTCTCAAAGTGTATCAAGATCTCAATAGTTTCATCTTTGCTCCTCAGCAAATACACATAACAGAATCTTGTGCTATCATCGATAAAAGTGACAAAATACTTTTTACCACCTTTTGTTTGCACAATATTCATGTCACACACAATACTCTATGGAATGAAATGATGTTCTATGCATTTTGCTTCAACACATGCCTCACACTTATGTTGGCTATCAATTACATATTTAGGTATAAGGTCCATGTTAATTAATTTACACTTCGTATCATAATTAACATGTCATAACCTCCCATGCCATACACTTTGTGACTCAATAATCTAAGCAGAAGTTGTAACTTTATTATTAGCACTGTGTCGATTGACAGTCATTACAATGAATTTGAAAAGGCCCTCAGTGAGGAATCCTTTTCCAACATAGACATCAATTTTTGGTCAATACAAACTTGTCAGAAAAAATACAAACCCGATGTGGGACACATAAACTGAGCGACACCTGCTGTTCCGGCTCGCGGCCCGTTGCGAGTACGGAGTAGCCCACGGGGGACTAAATCGGAGAATAATGGAGACACCACCCGGTGTGAACCGGGATAAAGATTTAAGGCCACACTCACCCCTCGCAAGGGAAGACCTCAAACCATTGGGTTCGGAATGGTCCCTTACTTATGCCACTTGTAATGAAATGATTTGTGCAATAATTCAACCAAGCCTAATAACATTTATTTCCAAGGATAATTTACTCCTAAGTTCGCATGCATAAGTACAAGGCTCATATCTAAGTTTGCATATTACCTATGTCCGGATTTGCATACAACCTATTTGCATTTAATCTATGTCCCAATTTGCATACATAATGATAAATACGACTAGCATACAATGTCATAAGCACATTACATTCGATCATATAATGCGGAAAACAAAGAACAACCTAAACGTAATGCAAATTCCAAACGCAAAATAAATGACGAATCATGCTTGAAAATGAACAACTAAATAGGCTAAACCATGCTTAAAAACCAAGTAACATACTAACGGCCTAATCATGCTTGAATACCATCTCATAAACACATCAAATAGACAAATGTAGAGATACAAATGGTATGATTGGCTACATGATACAAGAGAAATCACCTAAGAAACAATTATGCATGACATGTGATGAAAAGGACTCAGTTTAGTGTATGCGCGTTCGTGTAGCGTTTGAAAATATGTTCGAACGGTAAACAGAAGGTTCGCATTCGTAAAGCGTTTGATAACGCGTTCGAACGGGACAGGACCTGATGAAAAAAAATGCATTCGCGTTCGAGTAGCGTTCGTAAATGCGTTTGAACGGTAAACAGAAGGTTCGCGTTCGTATAGCGTTTGAGAACGTGTTCGAACGGACCAGACCTGATGCATGATAAGACAAAGGAAATATGTGCGCGTTCGAGTAGCGTTAGTAAACGCGTTCGAACGGAAAATAGAAGGTTCACGTTCGTATAACGTTCATACACGCGTTCGAACGAACTGAGATAGAAAACATGCATTCGTGCGGTGTTCTGAAATGCGTTCGAACGGGGTTACAGCATTGACCTCAAAAAAATAGTAAAAAACATGACACATACGTGAACGGGTGAATAGATGACACCTAATAATGGGCTACAAGGCCCGGAAAAGCATCGTGGTAAAGGATTTTAACCCCTCGATATAGAGGACCTTTAATCCAACTTACTAAGCCCATGCATCAATAACATAATGCACATAAAAATAAAGACGATGATATCGGACTTTGTATACCCGATTGAATACATCTTACATTCAAACGAATATATGTCATCCAGTGCGGTGAAGCATCGTGGTAAAGGATTTTAACCCCTCGAAACGGAGGACCTTTAATCCCACTTACTAAGCCCATACTCTAATATCAAAATGTATATAAAAATAAAGACAACGATATCGACTTTGTATACCCGATTGAACACATCTTACATTCAAACGAATATACATCATCCGGCGTGGCGAAGCATCGTGGTAAAGGATTTTAACCCCTCGAAACGGAGGACCTTTAATCCCACTTACTAAGCCCATACGATAATATCATAATACATATAAAAATAAAGACAACGATATCGGACTTTGTATACCCGATTGAACACATCTTACATTCAACCGAATATACGTCATCCGGTGAGGCAGAGTATCGTGGTAAAGGATTTTAACCCCTCGAAATGGAGGACCTTTAATCCAACTTACTAAGCCCATACGTTTTATCTCATCATTACACAAACAAATAACATGCAGAATTTAAATAACGAATAATAAACAAATCAAACAACATAAAACAAAATATGCGCTATTTGCTCAAGTGGTACGTGGAGTTGTATCCCAAGTACAGACCGCACTACCGTCCATTCGGATTTGGCTATGGAATTTATGTCTAGGTTTCCATTCTATATACCACGAGAGGCGACACATTTTTCATTTTATTCAAAGCCACAACATACATCCATGAACGACTCTCATACGAAATAAATAACTTAAAATTATTAAAAGATGAATAAGAAAATGAATACGAAGAGTGCCCTCAGGTCTATGTCGACTCTCGGAAGTACCGTACATGGTCGTCGGAAGGGTGGATGCTCCGCAACTCCTCTGGTTCACTGGTTCAACATTTTCTCTTGCTGTTTCAATGTTCAAGCTACCATTTTCGCTCCGTTTCACACTACTATTTTGCAGCTGATTTGCTGCTGTATTTTGGTCACCTTTTTTGGTGTTTTAGGCTACTGTTTTGGATGTTTTTTGAAGGTTTAAGGTGTTTAGGCTATTATATGGGGGTGTGATTTTCGGTTAATGTAAGGGTTATTCCCAGGGTGATTATTTTCGGTGATGTAGAGGGAGGAGGGGAAGAGAAACTTATTGCTTCTTGTTATTTTCTTAGGCGTGAATTGAGAGCTCTTTTTTTTTGCTGTATATGGGTGAAAAGTCAGGAGGGTTCAAGGGTTGGAATAGCTTTGTTTTTATTTTTGTGAGATTGAGCTAGGAGGGGGAGTATTGGAATTGGGTTTCTTTTATAGGCAAAGGGCTAGGGTTTCCATGTGCTTGAATAGGAAGGAGACCAATTAGTGTCTTACAAGGAAAGCAAAAGATTGATTGGAGACAAGATTTGGTTTAATTAGGAAGATAATATATTTAATTTGTTTGGTTTAGGCATGATATTTGTTTTATTAGGAAGGGATATATTGATTGATTTTAATTTGGTATATGATTTTTTGATTTTCTTTAACTCCCTCATGTGTTAAATATGTGTTTTATTAATTTGGATGTGTTTTTTAGGCTTTTGTGGGCTAATTGGGCTTGGGTGTGTGCTAGCAGTAAAACCAGAAATACCGACACCGTTTGAACGCCGATTCGAACGCTACACGAATGCCCGCAATCTGTCTGACGTTCGAACGTGGTCACGAACACAGCACGAACGAAAACAGTGAACTTTTGAAATGAATCTGATGATATACTTATTCTGAATTTCCCCTTCCGACGTCCGTAACCTGCGACTTCCGTGACTTAAAAGGTAGTGTCTCCAAATGAGACTCATCATAGGGACTTATATGCAAAAATACAATGCCTACAGTCGCCCCCACTTTGATGGGACTTGTGTAATGTGTAACAGTAACAATCCTATCAAAGTTATGCAATGCATTTTCACTTACCTGGCTCGCCAGCTGCCACTTGACTTGTCATGTGTTGAGTTGAGTTGATGTTGTGCCGTACCTGGCATGCTAAACCCCATACCCGAGGTGTCGCTGTTGCGTCTCCGTACCTAGAGTGTTGCAGTGATGTCTCCATACCCGGAGTGTCGTACATGGGGTGCTAAACCTCATACCCAAGGCGTCACTGTAATATCTCCATACCCGGAGTGCCGTACCTGGCATGCTAAACTGATGTCTCCATACCTGGAGTGCCGTACCTGACAAAACTGATCTGATGTCTCCATACCCGGAGTGCCGTACCCGGCAAAACTGATGATGTATCTCCATACCCGGAGTGCCATACCCGGCAGAACTGATGTTGTATCTCCATACCCGGCAGAACTGATGTTGATACTAATGTGGGCCTTGCCCCCAAAGTGCCATACCCGACCAGACTGATACTGATAAGGATGTGGGCCTCGCCCTAAACTGATACTGATATGGGCCTCGCCCTAAACTGATACTGATATGGGCCGCAACCCTAAACGGATACTGATATGGGCCTCGCCTTAAACTGATACTGATATGAGCCTCGCCCTAAACTGATACTGATATGGGCCTCGCCCCCAGACTGATATTGATGTGGGCCTCGCCCTAAACTGATACTGATATGGGCCTCGTCACCAGACTGATACTGATACGGGCCTCGCCCCCAGACCGATACTGATGTGGGCATCGCCCCTAGACTGATACTGATGTGGGCCTCGCCCCCAGATTACTGATTGGGCCTCGCCCTAAACTGATACTTGTATGGGCCTCGCCCCCAAAATGATACTGATATGGGCCTCAACCCTGTGATTCATTCTTGAAAACTGCCGACACTATACTGTTGCTGCTTCTGGTTAGCTTGCACTTGACGCTTTCTCTTTTTCTTCTTTGAAACCTGTGAATACAAAACAAAACAAACACAAAAAGGAATGAAAAATATGTTACGTGTATGCATGTATGCATGAATGAGTTTCATATCCCGTTGGTTAGGTCGTCCACCAATTCCCTTGGTGACTGCTCGATTTTCTCTTCCTCTGGCAAAGTACTGCTTCAATCTATCCACATTGATCGGCTCGGTGAACTCATTTCCTTCCAAGTCTGACAGCCTCACTACCCCTTTTCCTATTACTGAACGGTTATTCTTTCTTTTCTGCTTCTTCTTTTGGGAATCCCCCGTGTTATGAGTGTCGCTGAATATCATGGTATCAAGGTTGAATGTTTTTGTCAAACATACTCATGTCATGCAGGTTGAAAGGAAATGACTCAGGCAAGTAGGCGAAATAGATGTCTTTATTATTATTCAGGAAAAGGTTCAAACAAGTAGACGAAGTCGATGTCTTTATTAAAAATGCAGAAAATAAACCAGAAAGAACAGTTTCATTGCCTTCTTCCTCGGCCTATGGTTCTTTACTGCTGTCATCATCTATCCTCATGGAAGAAACTGGGTGGTTGAGAGTTTGGAGGACAAAGCTTTTGGGCAGGCCAGAGTTGATCATGTAAGTGGGTGGGGGAACAGAGTGATAATTTGGTAGAGGGTTGGTGTGTGTGCTAGGCTGTTCTTTTTCAGGATCGGGTATTTTGTGGGCATCAATGAGGTCCTGAATTTCATATCGGAGGCGGGAATAGCTGTCAGTATCATGGCCGTGTTGCTGGTGGAAGTGACAGTAGCGATCTATTTTTAGATGTGGTGGTGGGGGATTTGGAAGTTGTTTAGGCTCCAAGGGTTTTAAGAATCCTTGCCTTGTCAACTTCTCAAGTACTTTGGACAAAGGTCTTCCCAAGTTGGAGAAACGCCGGTTCTTGATGCCAGCAACCTCGGCAGCAGTGGGCTTGGTCTCAGAATGCCACACAAAAGTCCTCATATTTTGGCCATAGAACTTCCGATTCTCGGCTTCCTCTTATTCAATGTCCATGACAATTTCCCTCAGCTGTCGGAAATCCACAATCATTGAAGTCATCCTCCTCAACTTGCCATAGATCGAGGGCTTAGTGCCCTTGATGATCATTTTAATCCGGTCCTTCTCAGAGGGCCGAGTCTGCATTTTCAGAAGCTGGCTCCTCCAGCGATCCACATACTCCTTGAAGCTTTCCTCCGGCTTCTACTTAGTGTTCTCCAAATCATGGAGTGACAAATCAATCTCCAAGTCTATAACATACTGTTTCTGGAAGGCGTCTACTAGTTCCCTCCAATCTTCCTTAACCTTTTTCTCGAGGCTGTGATACCAAACTACCGGCGCCCCTCAAGTGACATCCCAAACATTTTCTGCACCTGGCGCTGTGACAAGCCCACTGAACTCATAACTGAAACATATTGTCGAAGATGAACCCTCGGGTCTCCATTCCCATTGAACTTGGCCATATCCGGCATCTTGAACTGAGCTGGTAACTGTTCTTCGAAGGTCATTGCCTCATAATCCAACAACTCTTCATGTTTACCCCTCATTTTATGGGTAACCGTTTCTACCTGATCCCGAAGCTTCTGAAATTCTGCATGAGACCCAATCATTCTTTCTGTCGCATATTCTGCCATGTCATCATCAAAAGTGGGGATATCATCCCCCAACCCATTCGGAGGCTCCTCACTCCTCACATTCTCATAATTTCCCCCAGCACGGGGTACAGCCATACCAGCCACAACAGTAGTCAAGGCTTGCAATTGTTCAGTAATTTTGGCGAAACCGTTTTCCAACTGATCTATCTGGGATACCTCGTTATCGGATGTACTCATATCTGTTACCAGTCTTTTAGTGAGTCTTCCCCATTTCCTAACCCAACAGGAATCTATGATGTCTTTTATAGACATAGAGGGTGTTAACAGGATATATGTATGCATGAGATGAATGAGATGCAGGCGATACAAGGAATATATTAATTCATTAAAATTTTCACACAAATCGGCCATCATCATTATAGAAGCTTTTGGGCTAACTGTCATAGGAGTGAACTCGTCCCAGTTTAAATGGCCCAACAAGTTCACATCTTATGGCAAGAAGTCCAACTGTATCCAAATGATAATGTTCCTAAACACAAACATATAATGGCCCATTGGCGTTTTAGAAGCTTTTGGCCCAATCATCATAAGATACGTTCTTGTCCCAGTTTAAATGGCCCAACAAGCCCATACCTCATGACAAAAGGTCCGAATGGATCCAAGCGACAATGTTCCCAAACACAAGCATACAAAAATAATTTCTACAGAGTGGCCCATCAACATTTCATAAGCTTTTGGCCCAATTGTCATAGGATACGAACTCGTCCCAGTTTAAATAGCCCAACAAGTTTGCATTTCTGACAAGAAGTCCAACTGCATCCAAAAGATGATGGTCCACAAGCACAAGGAAATAGTTATTATAGGCCATACAACCCCGGTCTACGTGTGGGTATGCGGGAGTGTAGACAAAGACTCTCGCTGGCGAAATATTGCCCACAACTAGGTCTCCCCACTCAAGGGTTCGAGCGACCAAGTGAGCGCACCTTTTTTTATACCTTACAGTACATGCCAACGAGTTACGGTGTGTGACTGACTATCAAATGGGCTTCCCATTGTAGATTCCCCAGAGGGAGGGTGGAGCAAGGCTCTCTTAAATACCCAAGCCTCTTAGGCTCTTATCGCTTGGTGTCAGGAATAAACAACGAGTCCTCCAAATTAGTCCATCACATTAGGCTACGAGTAGATGATTATCTAGGTGTCTTCACAGCTTTTCCTTATAGAAATGTAGTGAATGAAGGAAGACACCAAACTATTACCCAACCTTAAAAAGTGCCTTTGATTAAACCCATTTTAACCCACAGTAGACACGGTTAATTAAAGCACAACTCAAAATATTACAAGACATTATTTCGTGGTCGATTCTCTATCCCTAATGGAGTCACCAGACTGTGGGACATAGAAACTGGGCGACGCATGCTGTTCCGGGCTCAGGGCCCGGTTGGGAGTACGGAGTAGCCAGTGGGGGACTAAACTGGAGAATAATAGAGTCGCCACCCGGTGTGAACCGGGACAAAGATTTAAGGCCACACTCACCCCTCGCAAGGGAATACCTCAAACCATTGGGTTCGGAATGGTCCCTTACTTATGCCACTTGTAATAAAATGATTTGTGCAATAATTCAACCAAGCCTAAGCAACATTTATTTCCAAGGATAATTTATTCCTAAGTTCGCATGCATAAGTACAAGGCTCATATCTAAGTTTGCATATTACCTATGTCCAGATTTGCATACAACCTATTTGCATTTAATCTATGTCCTAATTTGCATACATAATGATAAATATGACTAGCAAACAATGTCATAAGCACATTTCATTCGATCATATAATGTGGAAAACAAAGAACAGCCTAAACATAATGCAAATTCCAAACGCAAAATAAATGACGAATCATGCTTGAAAATGAACAACTAAATAGGCTAAATCATGCTTAAGAACCAGGTAACATACTAACGACCTAATCATGCTTGAATACCATCTCATGAACACATCAAATAGACAAATGCAGAGATACAAATGGTATGATTGGCTACATGATATAAGATAAATCACCTAAGAAACAATTATGCATGACATGTGATGAAAATGACTCAGTTCAGTGTATGCGCGTTCGTGTAGCGTTTGAAAACGCGTTCGAACGGTAAAAAGAAGGTTCGCATTCATATAGCGTTTGATAACATGTTCGAACGAGACAGGACCTGATGAAACAAAATGCATTCGCGTTCGAGTAGCATTCGTAAATGCGTTCGAACGGTAAACAGAAGGTTCGCGTTCGTATAGCATTTGAGAACACATTCGAACGGGACCAGACCTGATGCATGATAAGAAAAAGGAAATATGTGCGCGTTCGAGTAGCGTTAGTAAACGCGTTCAAATGGAAAATAGAAGGTTCGCGTTCGAATAGCGTTCGTACACGTGTTCGAATGAATTGAGACAGAAAACAGGCGTTCATGCAGCGTTCTCAAACGCGTTCGAACGAGGTTACAGCAGTGACCTCAAAAAAATAGTAACAACATGACACATACGTGAACGTGTGAATAGATGACACCTACTAATGGGCTACAAGGCGTGGCAAAGCATCGTGGTAAAGGATTTTAACCCCTCGACATAGAGGACCTTTAATCCAACTTACTAAGACCATGCACCAATAACATAATGCACATAAAAATAAAGACGATGATATCAGACTTTGTATACCCGATTGAACACATCTTACATTCAAACAAATATATGTCATCTAGCGCGGCGAAGCATCATGGTAAATGATTTTAACCCCTCGAAACGGAGGACCTTTAGTCCCACTTACTAAGCCCATGCGTTAATATCAAAATGCGTATAAAAATAAAGACAACGATATCGGACTTTGTATACCTGATTGAACACATCTTACATTCAAACGAATATACGTCATCCAGCACGGCGAAGCATCGTGGTAAAGGATTTTAACCCCTCGAAACGGATGCCTTTAATCCCACTTACTAAGCCCATACGCTAATATCATAATGCATATAAAAATAAAGACAACGATATCGGACTTTGTATACCCGATTGAACACATCTTACATTCAACCGAATATACGTCATCCGACATGGCAAAGCATCGTGGTAAAGGATTTTAACCCCTCGAAACGGAGGACCTTTAATCCAACTTACTACGCCCATACACTTTATCTCATCATTACACAAACAAATAACATGCAGAATTTAAATAACGGATAATAAACAAGTCAAACAACATAAAACAAAATATGCGTCGTTTGCTCAAGTTGTACGTGGAGTTGTATCCCAAGTACAGACCGCACTACCGTCCATTCGGATTCGGATACGGAATTTATGTCTGGGTTTGTATCCTATATACCACGAGAGGTGACAAATTTTTCATTTTATTCAAAGCCACAACATACATCAATGAACGACTCTCATACGAAATAAATAACTAAAACCGATTAAAAGATGAATAAGAAAATAAATACGAAGAGTGCCCTCAGGTCTAACCTTTTATGTCGACTCTCGGAAGTACCGTACGCGGTCGTCGAAAGGGTGGATGCTCCGCAACTCCTCTGGTTCACTGGTTCAACATTTTCTCTCGTTGTTTCGCTGCGCAAGCTACCGTTTTCGTTCCGTTTAGCTGATGTTTTACTGCTGATTTGCTGCTGTATTTTGGTCACTATTTTTGGTGTTTTAGGCTACTATTTTGGATGTTTTTTAAAGGTTTAAGGTGTAGTTTTAAGGTTTTTAGGCTACTATATGGGGGTTTGATTTTCGGTTAATGTAAGGGTTATTCCAAGGGTGATTAGTTTCGGTGATGTAGAGGGAGGAGGGGAAGACAAACTTATTGCTTCTTGTAAGGGTTATTCGAACGCTACATGAACGCCCGCAATCTGTCTGACGTTCGAACGTGGTCACGAACGCAGCACGAACGAAAACAGTGAACTTGTGAAATGAATCTGATGACATACTTATTCTGAATTTCCCCTTCCGACATCCGTTTCCCGCGACTTCCGTGACTTAAAAGGTAGTGTCTCCAAATGAGACTCATCATAGGGACTTATATGCAAAAATACAGTGCCTACACCCGTGACCAAGTTCTTTTGAATATATAGAACATGCAAATATTCTTCAATGTAAGCTTTGTTCCGGATATCATCTTATGAACCACTGTGCCTTGTCCAACCACTCTAGAGGTAGACCAATTTCCCATAGTCAGATGATCACCACTATCGACCTTCTAATACGAGGAAAACATATTTCTATCACCATAGATATGACGAGTAGCCCCAGTGTCTACCCAATATTCTCTCGGATTCCTTACCAAGTTGGCTTCAGTTACCACTGCTAAGATTCATTTCTGTAATCTCATCAATTAACTGCTCATCTTCAGCGACATGGGCCTCATTTTTTCTTGCCTTTATCCTGAGATTTCTTATTTTTGCAGTCTTCTGCCATGTGACCATTTTTCCCACAGTGGTAGCACTTCTCCTTGAACTTTTTGTTCGCTTGGGAAGAATCAGCTCCACTGTTCTTTCTCTTTTTTCTACCATTTACATCCTCGACGATGTTGGCCTTAGACTTCAAAAGTCTTGTAGCTGGCCTTTTCAGACTTTCCGTTGTCCTCTTCGATCCTCAATCGAACTCCAAGGTTTTCAAGGCTCATCTACTTCTTTTTCTGTTTCAGATAGCTTCTGAAGTCCTTCCAAGATAGAGGCAAACTTTTCAATTATAGTGGCAACTTGAAATGTCTCATGGAGTTTTCATTCCTTCACCTTGTATTTCATGAATGAGCAATTGTAGTTCACCCAACTGAGACATTACTGTTCTTGAATGTACCATCTTGTAGTCTAGGAACCTACCCATGATAAATTTCTTTTGTCCGGCATCCTCGGTTTTGTATTTCTTGTCGAGAGATTCCCAGAGAATTTTCGCAGAAATCATGCCTTGGTACATATTGTATAGGGTATCGTCAAGTCCACTCAAAAGGTAGTTCTTGCATAAAAGTCATCAGCTGACCTTGTCTCTTCCAGTAGTTGCTTGGCTATTTCCGATTCACCCTCCACAAGATCCAGAGGATCTTTGAGGTATTTAGCCACTTCAAAGTTTTCAGGCAGAAACAGCATTTTGCTCTGCCACTGTTTAAAGTTTGCCCTACCAAACTTTTCCGGTTTTTCTCCATGAGAGACTGGTACTGTGATATTTCCGCTAGCCATATGTAACTAGAAAACCAACGGGGTCAATAAGTCCACAAAAGAAAATTACACAAAGATCAACAAATGATCTTGTTTGAAGTGATATACTAAGTATCCACTCGTTGTTCTATTGGACGGTGGTTCCAATAAACACAAGTCCTTGAATTTCGACTAAAGATTCTTATGAAAAGTAAATAAAGGAATATTCCCAACAGATGAGGGGGTCCGGAGTAACCACTTAAATCCCTGACCAGTTAGGCTCTTATCGCCTTTTTGACAGAATATCCTTTAAACACTTCTTCAATAGGATCTTTTAGATATTCAAACTCAGTATTACACTTATGATTTACAATACAATATTCGATATGTGTAGATATATGTGTATGTGTCAATCAAGATTGGATGGAATTACTTGTGTATTATCACACTTTAAATTCTCAACCATTATGCAACACACAATTAAATCTCAATTTTATCACTATGTGTATGCTTGTGATAATTGAACACCCTAATAATAACTTAAATCTATACTACCAAGATTATTGTGACTCAGTATATGATTTACTAAGTTAATATTATGAATACTTAAATTAAACTAAGTTTTTTTCAGTTTATAAACTATTCCAAGACTAATTCGTTAGTGTCGCGTTCGTATATACATTCAAACGAGACTGTCCAGTCTAGGTACATTCATGTTACATTCGAGAATGCGTTCGAACAAAGTGTTTCAGAGAGTTCATATTCGTGTAGCATTTGAGAACGTATTCGAACAAAGTGTTCCAGAGAGTTAACGTTCGTATAGCGTTTAGGACGCGTTCGAACGAAGTAAGTCAGAAGGTATGTGTTTGATTTGCATTAGAATATACGTTCGAACGTTCGTAGGCAGAAGGCTTACATTCGAGTTACGTTTGAAGATGCGTTCGAACATTCTTACAAAATTTCAGATTTTTACCTTCGCGTTCGTCGGGCGTTCGAACGCCCTACATATTTTTCATGCACAGACTGTATTTTTCCAGAAAATTTTATGATCTAAGCATGTTAATTACTATCTAACAACACTAAGTTGATAAGTTCTTAAGATTGTTGGACGTATTAGTGTCATTAAATAGAGAATTAACATGCAACAAATAAATCCAGGATATGAAATCAAAGTAGATATACTTTTACATGCAAAACCCTAAAACTTTTATAATGAAGAAAAACCTCAAAAAATAACGAATACAGTGGTCCGGATTGAGAAGATTTCTGTCCTTAAGAACTTATCAGCCCCGTCTCGGTGCTCTATGGATTTTGTGGCTAATGTTCTCCCAGGATAACCTTGATTCCTCTTATTCAAGGGGCACACCTTAACAAGATCTCGAACTTGAAATATGGTGATTCTCTCTCAGACTCAAGAAACAATATGAGACTCTATACTTTGGATGAAATTCGGATGGAATCAGATCTCCCAAAAAGGAACACAAAGGCTTCCTTTTATAAGCATGGATTGGGGTGCCTCAAGGGCACCCTTTGGATTGGGGTGCAACCCTCCAAAAGGTTATACCCCTCCTATGCACCCCTTGGAGCATAAAACCATGTTACACACAATTGGAGGACATGTCCTTATGGGTACCATCCAAGGGACATGTCCCTCCATCCAAACTATTATATTGAGGATTTGAAGAATTTACAACACTTGATTATCAAATAATCAAAATAGAGCTTATGAAACCATTTCAAGCTCACTTTGAAACCATACATGCAAACATCTTTCATAAAAGTTCATAACCAATTAAAATATAAACTATAAGTAAAGAGACAACATCAAAGCAACACAATATGAAGCTTAGCATGTTAGGAACATTTTTCTATGTTGAAGACTTTAAAGAAAAACTTACAAAAACAATATTTTTCCAAGCTTTCTTCTTTAGCCTCCAAGCATTTTTCTCTCAACTCTATTATGTTTATTTGGTAACTTATGAATTCCTTAACCTAATGAAATGAAACAAAACAATATATACCTCACCCAATTAAGCCTTGGCCGAAATTGGTAAGGAAAATACAAATATCTAGATATTTTTTATTTCATTTAAAGTTTGCTTTATCAACTTGCAATTTTGATCATTACAACTTTAATGAAAAATTCAACAAGTCAACAAAAGTAACTCAAGTCATTTCCTAAAAATCAAAACTTAAGATATTTATATTTTTAATTAATTAAATTATTTAACAATTAAATAATTAAATAATTATTAAATACAAATATTTTAAATATATGTATAATTTTTACTTTGAATATCCAATACATATATATTTATGATATATGTCAAATCACAATTTGACATTTAATTAATGTGTATTTAACAAAATCTATCATTAAGTACAAATACACAATATTAGGAAATGACTATTAGGTCCATTCGCATGTATTTTTCGTTTAAACTTTAAACGACTTACAATAATCAGTATTATTCATAAAAGATTCCCTAGTGCTCTACAAGTATATTTCACTTGTGAGACTCTCTAGATTCAGGCATATCCGTCACGAATCTAATTTCGTGTCCATAATTTACCCACCCGTAAATTATGACGACCACAGATAAACTAGCTGAATCATACAGGTCGAGGTCATTGCATACGTATAATCCCTTCATCACATGTATCCGGATTATCCCAGAGATATAGATATAAACGTCAAATCTCTATGGGTATAATCTCGTCGACGTATCTATTAGCAATCTATAAATAACATTCGGAACTCATTTCCGAAGTATACTATGGCCATAGATTTAACTGATTGCTAATCACATATGGACTATCTATGCTCTGTACATAGAACTGACCAATCTTATCTTGATACACACATGATATCCTGAGGATCGGTCCACACCCAACGAACAGGCGGAGGTCTGATCTAAATAAATCGGTGACGTGACTGCCGTCTAAGTGTGGAGGATGTCTCATACATCCACAGTGGTATCTCAAGTCAAAGGACCACTATGCTATTCACCCCGAGAAGATTCTTATTGACGTTGGTGTACCATTTACTAAGAATCTTCAGTGAGTCGTTCAGTGTTTATCCATTATAAACACCTACAAGTCTATACGAGTCTCCCCAGACTCATGGTTCATTGGGATAAATCATCGAACCAAGTCTCGATATACGACATGTACTGGTCTCAACGGATTTGACTAACTGACCCGTGTTAGTAAATCTTGACCAAAAACTATGTTTGGTAATATACATTTAGCAGTGTCATTTCCCAATGTCAATTACAAACTAGTTTTGTAATTGTGTACTACATTATATAGTATCGGGCCTTTGTCTAATATATACATATCACTAAACCACATTTAGTTTCAATCTAATCGTAATCAGATCGAATATGTATATACAAACAAGAGGTGCAACCATAAATGAGTAATATTATGGAAAAATGGATTGTTCATATTCATGAATAAGACATAAATACGGTCCGGATTGGCGCTCTGAGCACCAACCCCAACAGGACCACATAGTGTCTAGTATTACTACAAGACTATTCTAAGGTCGATGTCATTCTTAACGATATATCAATTTAATACGTATAATGACAATACCATTAATAAGATATGAAATGACAATGTATTTATTTTATTAATAAATAATAAAATGTACAATTCAGATTGGCACTCCAATCATCAACTTCGACACTTACCATTGCGAAGAGTAATAACAGACTTGACTTGGTCTATGTTATTGATGGCTTTCTATTTCTCAATGAATGCATGCAAGATATCCTTTCCTAGGAGGTGGGACATATGGTGTGCATAATTCTGGGAGTTTTTGAAATTCTGGTGTACCTGGAGTGGTTATTGTGATGGTTGTGTTTGGTTATCATTCTTCTAATTTAAGTTTGGATGGTTTCTTCTCCAACCAAAATTGTAGGTTTGGGAGTATGGGTTTGGATTTAGTCTCTTAAAGGTGTTTATGGAACTGAATTGGTCATGGAGACATTCATGCAGGGCTGGCAAGGTTGGGCAAACTTGTGTGACATGTTCATTTGAATTACAGATATGACAGATGTTGGGAAGCGGCCGCGAGTGCGCATCGGAAATTAAAAAATGAAGAAATTATGATGTCGTTATCCTTTTGCCCAATACCCATTTGTTTTTATTATTCTACAAGCCTAGCCATGTTACTATATATTCTAAGCATAAAAACTCATAAAACATGCAAGAACATAAACCTAAACATGCTAACTATCATAAGAACTCTAATTAAAATAAATAAAGAAAAAGACTTACTTGAACCGAAGAGTGTAAAAATTTGTAAAGAATTCTTTGGGTTTATATAGGTGCTCCAAAGACAACAAAATAATTAAGAGTCCGATGTGGGATAAATGTTAATTAAATCTTAGCCATTGGATCTTAATATAGTGGTTTAATGAGATTATAAAACCCTAATAAGAGTTTGGGCCGAATTGGAATTCAAACAAAATAAATAAAATAAATTTACTATTCATATTTTTTTTCTTATTCATTTTTCCAATTCCTAAAGTGTCCCTATCATCATTCACCAATCCCTAAGCCACTTTGGAACCTCATAAATGATCTGTTCAATAATTAAACACATTGAACCATTTATGAACAATTCCTACAGCAATCATATATGCTGTTAATTTGTATTGTGCACTTTTAACCATTGATTTCGACTTTGTTGTGTGTGACCTTTTGGGTTCCCCTCAAGTTGGACATGAAATGAATCATGATAATTTAATCGAACATAATTATCCTTCGATCAGATGGTCATTCGATTTCAATGACCAAGGTTGACATCTAGCAACATGCCAAGGCCCACAAATGAGAAGGAAAGATATATACCCATTATGTATGCGATTTAGATATGATACGGTCCTTCGCCTCACTGTATCCCCACCATTTGACCTAGGGTATGGAAAGTGTCTACCCATATAGTCAAAGGTATAATGTTGATAGTGTCATGAATCGTGCTAACCCAAGAATCTCACATGATTCTTCCCCTGCGGCCACAGTCTCAAGCACTGATCACACATATCAACCCGAGAACTGGAATACTACTCTTATAAGAAAATATTATCTGAGAGAGTGGCGATTCTCTTTTGTATCTTTACAAACTTCATGTGTTTCAACAAATGACCCAATCATACCCTTATGATCAGATCTTTTGAACCGGGGAAGGAGAATGTCAAAGTCATTTGATCCACACATAAGATTGTAAAGACCTCAAGTCTAATCACTAGCCATACAATCGATACATGAAAGTTCTCGCAGACACATGGGATAAACACTTCATGTGAAAACTTTCGGCTGTTAGTTCGATGGACACGAGCAACTCATGCATCCATGTGATACACCAAGCGGACGGATCTCCGCTAGTAGCCTATGAGATAGGCTACCCTACTAAAGGGCGGATCATATCATCATGCTAGTCTCTCCGCTTTTTGAATGCCCAGATTATTCATAAAACTATGACTAGGAACGTTTGAGAGTAATGATTCTCATAAGGCGTGGAAGCCATCATCTTATTATTCTAAGGGCTTTATTACAGTGTTTGATGATTCATATAATAAAGATTGCCATTTTATTAATTAATGAAAATATTTCAAATACATGTACATATAGCCCATCCACAAGTTAGGTATAGGGCATATCCCTTACAATCTCCCACTTGCACTATAGCCAACTAGTATGAATCTGGACACCATACTCTCGGGTGTGCCTATCATGCTTTTGTTGAGTCAGCCCTTTAGTCAGAGAATCTGCAAGATTATCTTCTGTGGGTATTTTCTCTATAATAATTTCTTTTCTCTCAACAATCTCTCTGATGAGATGAAATCGCCTGAGTACATGCTTGGATTTCTGGTGGGACATTGGTTCCTTTGATTAAGTAATGGTGCACGTGTTGTCACAGTACATCGTGACGCCATTATTTATCACGGGAAGCACTTCCAACTCCGTGATGAACTTCTTTATCCAGACTTCTTCTTTAGCTGCCTCAAATGATGTAATATACTGGGCTTCAGTGGTGGAGTCCGATGTAGTTGACTGCTTTGAGATTTTCCAACTGACAGCTCTGCCATTCAAAGTAAACAGATACCATGTTTCCGATCCAATGTCATCCCTATCGGTCTGAAAGCTCGCATCATAGTAACCAATGACTTTCATCTCAGAACAATCTCCGTATGTCAAAAACACATCCTTAGTTCTTCTCAGATACTTGAGGATTGCTTTGACAGCTGCCCAGTGTTGCTCACCAGGATTTGCCTGATACCTGTATGTTATGCTAAGAGCATAAGAGACATCAGGTCTTGTACATAGCATGGCGTACATGATCGATCCTATTGCTGAAGCATAAGGGATCCTACTCATACGATATCTATCTGAAGGAGTATGTGGACATTGCTCCTTAGATAATTTGATTCCATGACAAGTAGGTAAATTACCTCTTTTGGAATCTTCAATTTTGAATCTTTTCAAAACTTTATCTATGTACGTAGATTGAGAAATTCCTAACAACCTCTTAGATTTATTACGGTAGATCTTAATGCCGAGGATGTAGGCTGATTCTCCCAAATCTTTCATAGAGAAATTCTGAGATAACCATTGCTTGGTGGCTTGCATCATGGGAATGTTGGACAATTATGACCCATAGCGTCACTATTTGTACAGATCATGGTGTTGTTGTACAAATTAACTATGTGACAAAGAAGATTGCACTCTTATCATTTGTGAGTAGATCACCTAGATGTATAAATGATGAGAGGTCCCTATGATTTGTTCCTGGATGGAGAATGATATGAGACAGTATCAGTCCACGAAGGATAAATCATTAAATATCCCTAGTCAGAGTATTATTGAGATTGGACATCGATAAATACGTAAAAGACTAGTATTACACTTGTGCGCGTTGTGAGGGCACAACGGCATAGTTCTCATATATTTGGGTATAGGATACTCATGCAAGTGTAATAGGAGGTTGTGTTTTACCGATGGTACGGGAAACAGCTTCGCTCTGGATAGACCCCCTCGGAATTCCATTGGTAGTATGACTATGTGTCTATGGAAGTCCGAAATGAGGGTAGGTGTATTTGGTCTTAACTTGAGACTTGCACCGCTAATACTTACGACAATCAATATACTTTGGTTGAGGTCGTCCAGGGCTTTAACAGGTTCTGTGTACGCCAATGCTGGGTATATTGAGAATCGTAGTGTGTTGGGTGTGATGTCAAGACGGAAGTGTCACTCCAGTCATATGGAGATGATGGTCACGTAGGATACGGTACTGGTTCTCTTATGTACTGCAGTCATCGGGATAATATGACTAGGTCATAGTTATCCGATGTTGAGACTAGTTACCAGACATCCGACATGTGCTTCGTACGAGGCAGAAACAATTCCAGCCTCAGGCCTAGCACGTGATCATCTGATACTGGATCGAAATACGCAATACCACGTATACTATGCCTGATATAGATCGCTTATTCCTGTAAGCATGTTTCTGGAGAATTGGGTAGGCATGGCGCTTTGCTAGAAGCCAACCTTGTCTTGTGAATCGGTGTAAACGTAGTACAAGGTACTTACGTGTTCGGATAGTCCGATGACCCGATTTACTGCCAACATATCCAGAGATCTCATGGGTCGCTCCCCGAAGATTCACCGATGATGTATGACTCGCACTTTAATTAATCTGGGATTAATTCAATGAGAGAGAAAATTAATCTGGGATTAATTACGGAGATATTTTATCTGGGATAAAATATCATAGAAAGAGAGAAAACGATTAATTTGGAATTAATCGATAAAATAATATATTTGATATATTATACGAAATTGGATTTCGACGCGGAATTAAAATTAGATTTTAATTCGGGCGAATGAATTAATTTAGAATTAATTCGTTAGAGACGTGAATAGTGATTTCGCTAGGCGTAATCGTTTAATTGCGTCACAACGGAAAATTCGTTAATTTGGAATTAGTGAATCCGAGCCCAGGATTATTTGCGAGCGCATTCGCATTTCGAATTTGAGTGCGGCACGCAAGTCAAATCAAGCGTCAAATCGCAAGTCACATCAAGCGTCAAATCACATGTCACTTTGAGTGATGTGACATTGATTGATTGATGTGAGTTGATGTGAGATGAAAGAAAGCATTAAATGCTTTGCTTTTTGAAAAAAATTTGGTAAATGGTTTATTAATTTGGAAAATATATAAACCTTTTACATTTTCTTTTTCCTCACACTCTCTCTCTTTTACGTTTTTTTTGGGAACCTTTTTTCCCTCCATCATCTCTCTCGGCCTCAAGGCCATCTCCTTCTTCCTTCTTACTGGTTTGACCGAAAATAAAGACAAGAAATGAGTGATTTTGTTGCAAGATCCAAGTGCTAGCACACCCTAGGAGGCATACCAAGGTGATAGAGCAGTGATTTCGTGAGCATGGAAGACTATCACAAAGCTTGGAGCTTTAATGGAGTCTATGGCCGATTCTTCATGGAGGAGATCCACCCACCACCGTGCAGTCCACCATTTGCGCAGCCCACTACCGAGCATGGAGAGGGCAGTTCGGTTTTCATCACCACAAGCATCTCAACCGATCAATGTGAGTTTTTCCGCACCTCCTATGATTGTATTTACACTTGTTTCATGCTTGATTTATGATCTTGGGAAGCTTAGAGCAATCCAACAATGGTATCTTGAGCCTTTGAAAGCATGAAATTGATTTTAGGGTTAAAATTGGGCAAAACGAATTTGGGCTTGATTTTATTAAATTGGATGAATTAGTATGCTTAAATGTTGTTGAATTGATGATTGATTGGATCAATTTGATAAAAAAAATGTTTGGAACAATTTTCCCCAATTTTGGTGTGTTGGCCGAAAATTGAAGAACCCTAAATTGTCTTGGATTTTTATTTTTTGATTCATTGGATGAGTTAGAATCCTGTTGGGGATGTTGAATTCATGTTGAATTGAATTTAATTGGATTGAATTTGATTTGGGCATGATTTTCACCTTATGGCCGAGACTTTAAGCATGATTTATTGGGTTTGATTTTGATCCAAATGTGTTGGACACTAATTGATGATGATAAGCATGTTTAATTGTACAAATTTGGTGTTTTGGAAATATTGATTTGGGTAATTAATAATGCTATACACTTTGGTTAATTAGAATATGAAATTTCGAATTTTTGTATTTTAATTAATTGGGCTTAAAATTGGATTTGGGCTTGTTGTGTTGTAATTGGCTTGTTGGGCTTGATTGTATCAAGTTAGGTATAGGCCAAATGGATTGGATCCAATTGGGCCCAAAACCGCCTCCATAAAGCCCAAATGCGACTTAATGAACCTTTACAGTTTAATTGGGCCTAATGGGCCTAAATTGATTTCTGGGCTTATGGGGTAACTCCCGGATTGGATTTTGGTTATTTGGTTTGACCCGAGTTGACCAAAAGTCCACGCCTCAAGAAATTAATTAAAAGCCCATTGGACTTTAATTAAATTGACGTTGGACGTTTATCGGGCTTTGAGACCCGTAGCGACTAAATTTGGAATTGAAGTCGTAAAAGTTCATTAATAAAGTGTAGTATTTAATTTGGAATTAAATAGCGAATTAGAATTAAATACAAATTGAATTGGATTTAATTGTGTAGTTTAATTTAATTCGAGAATTCGTACTTTATGTACTTATTCGCAAAACGAGTTTGACTCGAACAAAACCAAATCGTTGTTTGAACATTGGATGATCACTAATTATCAGATTAATTAATTTGATTAGATTGATTGATAACATGCTTGTGTGAATACATGGTTGCGATGCATGAGTAATGTATATCGGATGGATATTAGATGGGGGGCAATTTTGGAAATTGTAATAAATTGATTTATTAATTGGACCTGCGTGTCCAGCCTTATCACCTCATATTCTTTGTATTCTCTTCTCACCTATTCCCCTCAATGTAAATGAGGTTTCTTTAGAAGTGTACTGTAACGGGTACAAGTAAATACAAGTGCTAGCTGGAGAGAGAAAGTGAGAGATTTGATCTAGGATCAATGTGTAAAGTATCCATCCGCATATCATTATTATTTTTCATATGTGTTTTATTATGTGTTTAGAATGCATGTTTAAGGGTGTATGATGATGAGACCTTAACAAAGATAATAAATTGGTTGCCAATTTGCACGCGAAAAACCCTCAAATCATATTAAGCGTCTTTCCTTCCATTGAGTGATTCTCACTCAAGATCCGAGATTGGCATTGGCTTGTTGGCCAAAGTCAAGGCCTTTGTCCGTCAAGGATGTGTTTGAATCACGAAGGTTTTGTTCCATATCAGTGTCTTGTCCAAGTTGTGGTTTGTTGGCCAAAGTCAAGACCACTTCTTGTCCATCGACATTGATTACAAAGCTTTCCATGGTCAATGGGTCGCGCTTGACTGGGATCACTAAGTTTGTTGTGCCAAAGCCAAGGCTTAGTTGATTCAGATGAAAAAGGTTAGGTAATACATTGGATGTATTGGCATATATAAGATATATGTTTCGGACTTGGATGTCCCCCTACCGGATCTAGGAATTGGATTGGATCCAATTGATCTTAGAGATCTACCTAGTTAATTATCATACAATTTGTTGGCCAAAGTCAAGATTATGTGATATTTAACGGGATCCTAGCTCACTAGGAAACACGGTTTCCCGAGTACTCGACAGAGGGTTAGAGGCTCGCCGAAAAATAGTGGGAGGCAAGAATTGAATTGGAAATATTCGTTCAATTACTCGCCATACGCGTTCAAACAATAGCATTCGTCAAATCAATTAAATGTTAGTTGGACTAATATTTAAATTGTTGTTTTAATAAAACAGTTGGACTGTATTATAGTTGATTATATAATTTGATTATAGTAATCAATATATTTGAATTAATTAATTTCAATTTACAGTTGATTTTATAATGGATTATAGTAATCAATGTAATTGAGGTTAATTAATTTAAATCATATTTGATTATATAGTTGGACTATAATAATCAATATAATACATAGTACCACAAATCGTTGATTAAATAGTTGGACTATTAAAATCAAGATAAATGAAAGTTTAGTGTTTAAAACATAATCCTGGGTGAAAATGTATTTAAACGACTATAATTTTCAAATTAGGAATAAAGTTTCAGGATGGTCCTGGAAACTAATAAGTTACTTTATTTGATAAAATAAATATTAGGCCTAAGCCTGGAGTTAAGCAAATAAGTGGAACATGATATTTGGAATATTCATGTAATGATAACTTTAGTGCTTAATCCATTATACTTGTCATATAGACTCCTTAATTTCTTTATCAGAACTAAGGATTAGATTCTTAAAGTATGATATTGAAATTGAAGAATCTTCATAAATCTATACTTAGATTTTAGAAGTAAATATTGCAATAATAAACTCTTGGAGAGTTAATGACTGTTCTCAAGGAGACAAAGTCAAACTTTGCAATAAGGCAAGTAGCGCAAGGCGCACCTTACTTCGATATTCTAGAAGGCCAAGGCTTGGCCAAAGGTTTCTGGAGTGTGGAAAAGGGCAAAGGCAAAATCATTATAATCTTCTAGGAAGATAAAAGGACATATCCCAATAAGGAATTGAAGACGAGCAGGCTCTGACTTCAAATATGTTGTCATCATTATGTTCACTACTAGTATTAAAATTGGATTTTAAATACTTAATGTGATACATAAATATATATTGATGTTCAGAATCTTTTTGAACAGGAAAATAACATCAATTGAGATTAATCTGCGGATTGGAAACGGGACGAAAGTTGGTTGTTTTAACCGTACATACCTAACTTTAGGAACTACCTTCGGGTGTGTACTTAAATTAGGAAACTGTTATAATGTAACTAGTTTGACTAGATATATCATCTCTATATCAGTGTTTAACCCGCTGCGGGTGAACCTTTATATTCTAGAACACTGAAGTGTTTTATTATATAAAGATGATATGAGATAAACACATTAGATGTGAATAACATTATTTATATTTTGAATATAAATAAAATCTCAAAATATATAACATGACAAACAAATAGCTCAAACTGATTTGATCAGAAGAAACTAATTTGTGGCATTGTCGTCTGGGACACAATTAAACAAGACTCGTATATCCACACTTTTGAAGAGTGCGTACTCGGACTAATTTGATTCTAATCAAATAAAGTCTACGAATCTAGTTTATTGGGCAATGTGCCTAAAACACTATTTACTTGGTAAAAGTGTAAATGCCACCGACCTGTTAGCCCTAGTTCATAGTGAAGCAAGTGGGCCCATGTCTAGCTAGGATGGAAGTGGATATGAATATTTCGTGACCTATACGGATGTGACATCGCGTAATGGTTGTGTGTTTCTTTTGAAGAACACAAATCGGAAACTTTTAAGTTTCGACACGAAATAGACAAACAGATCGGCTATAGTATTATATCGTCACGGTAAGACCGTAATGGAAAATACTTAAGCAATAAGTTTCTTAAATACTTGAAAGAGTATAGTATTCTTTCAAATGAGGACTCCTCCCGGAACACGTCAATTTGACGGTGTGTCCGAAATGACTAACCGAATTATGTTAGACATGATAAGGCCAATCATGAGTCGCTCTGAGCTACCATTTCCTTCAACGGATAAGCTTTAAACAGTGCAAGAACTTATTTGAATAAGGTTCCATAAAAATCTGTTTGACAGATATCATATTAGATATGAACGGGAAAGAAATCGGGTTTCTCACTCCTGAAAATTTGGGAATGCTAGGCATATGTTTGGATGATACCAAACTAAAACCCAAATTGGATAAGTGCCAATTGTAGGTTATCCTAGGGATACAATAAGTATTGTACTTATACAACTCACGAGAGAACAATTAGATTGTTGCTCACCATGCGGTTTTTCCTAAGAGGAATACCTATATGCAGTGGTAAATGGGAGGATAGTAAAACTCGATGAAAATCAGAGTAATACTATTCCAAGGCACCGATTCCTAATGGAACACAAAATAGTTCATCAAGGATGAAACTATTACCATTAATCTTCAAATACACAAGAACCGCGTAAGTCGGAGAGAGTCAGAAAACAACCTGGGTATGGGTTTCTGATCTCACCTCGTAAAGATGTCAATCTCTTGAGGAATACCAATTGACTACATATGAGGAAGTGCTACAAGGTATCGACTCCCTATTATGACAAAGTGTAATGAGTCCGAAATGGATTCCATGTATATCAACAAGTTTGGACACTAGTTGATGTACCGCAAGGCATTGTGCCTAATGGTACTGTATAGGTCTTCCAGGAAGACATACATGGATGGCAACATACCAACGTATAAAGCTAGGCTTTTAACGGAAAGGTATTGTTATCAACATTATGTTGATTTTGATTCAACCTTTTAACAGTTGCCATGATGAATCCATTGGATATGCTTGCTAATGCTGCATGTTTCATAAATGAAATATGTCAGCTAACGGGAAAATCACTTTCCTGAAAAGGAAACCAGTTGGAGGATGTTTACAACATCCTATCGTTTTTTTCGTACCATAACTAGCAAACAAGGTTTGTAGGTTATTCGATCCATGTTTGGATTGAAGCAAGCATAGGTTCTTGGAATCGTCGTTTTGATGTAATCATAATGGTTTATGATTTAATTCAAAACGAAAATGATTCTTGTGTATATAAGAGGGTTAGTGGGAGCGCACTGATAGTGGCTGTCCTATATAATAATGAGGACATGTCATTTCTTGGAAATGATATTCCCATAAAACTATCGGTGAAAGTTTGGCTTTCATGAAACTCTCCGAGAAATCGTACATTGAAAAATGTATGTGACCTGGTGTCTCATACGCTTTGAGCATATGATTCACAAACGGGTCAATCCAAGTGATAGTCACTGGATTGATATTAAGAACATCCATTAGTATCTTAGAGATCTAAGGATGTTGTCTTAAGCAATGGAGAATGAGAACTTGAAGTGACTGGGATCACTACTGCAAGTTTCCTAAACCGATAAAGACGACTGAAAGTCGCAAACGGTACTATAAAGTTTGAATAACGGTACAGTGAGCTGGAAATCTTCCAAGCAAGATATTGTTACCAAGTAAACAACAAATACGGGTTATTGCTGCAGCTGAAGCGGCAATAGAAGCCGTCTGGGTCGATAAACAAATCTAATTAGATTAGATATAATTATGTTAGCAGCTGAGCTAGGCTCGAGCACAGGCTAAAGAATTAATGGTCTCATCAACGATCTAGATAATACTTCGATAATCATCTGATTCGTTCGGATCATACATCGTGGTGATGTGATGATCGAATAAATCGCATCAGACGATAATCATGCAAATCCGCTGACGAAAGCACTTCTCAGCAATTTGAGCCCACCGTACATAGTTCAGGTGTCAAGCACTCGAGTGACTGGCTATAGGCCAAGTGGGAGATTGTTGGACAATTATGACCCATAGCGTCACTATTTGTACAGATCATGGTGTTGTTGTACAAATTAACTATGTGCAGAGGAGATTGCACTCTTATCATTTGTGATTAGATCACCTAGATGTATAAATGATGAGAGGTCCCTATGATTTGTTCCTGGACGGAGAATGATATGAGACAGTAACAATCCACGAAGGATAAATCATTAAATATCCCTAGTCAGAGTATTATCGAGATTGGACATCGATAAATACGTAAAAGACTAGTATTACACTTGTGCGCGTTGTGAGGGCACAACAGCATAGTTCTCATATATTTGGGTATAGGATACTCATGAAAGTGTAATAGGAGGTTGTGTTTTACCGATGGTACGGGAAACAGCTTCGCTATGGATAGACCCCCTCGGAATTCCATTGGTAGTATGACTATGTGTCTATGTAAGTCCGAAATCAGGGTAGGTGTATTTGGTCTTAACCTGAGACTTGCACGCTAATACTTACGACAATCAATATACTTTGGTTGAGGTCGTCCAGGGCTTTAACAGGTTCTGTGTACGCCAATGTTGGGTATATTGAGAATCGTAATGTGTTGGGTGTGATGTCAAGACGGAAGTGTCACTCCAGTCATATGGAGATGATGGTCACGTAGGATACGGTACTGGTTCTCTTATGTACTGCAGTCATCGATATAATATGACTAGGTCATAGTTATCCGATATAGAGACTATTTACCAAACATCCTGTTGGGGTTGGTGCTCAGAGCGCCAATCCGGACCGTATTTATGTATGATTCATGAATATGAACATCCTCTTATTCCATGATATTACTTATTTATGGTTGCACCTCTTGTTCTTATATACGTATTCGATCTGATTACGATTAGATTGAAACTAAATGTGGTTTAGTGATATGTATATATTAGACAAAGGCCCGATAATATATAATGCAGTACACAGTTACAAAGTTAGTTTGTAATTGACATTGGGAAGTGTCACTGCTATATGTATATTATCAAACATAGTTCCTGGTCAAGATTTGCTAACACGGGTCGGTTAGTCAAATCCGTTGAGACCAGTACATGTCGTATATCGAGACTTGGTCCGATGGTTTATCCCAATGAACCATGAGTCTATGGAGACTCGTATAGACGTGTAGGTGTTTATAGTGGATAAACACTGAACGGCTCACCAAATATTCTTAATGGATGGTACGCCAACGTCAATAAGAATCTTCTCGGGTTGAGTAGCATAGTGGTCCTTCGACTTGAGACACCACTGTGGATGTATGAGACATCCTCCACACTTAGATGGCAGTCACGTCACCGATCTATTTAGATTAGACCTCCGCCTGTTCGTTGGGTGTGGATCGATCCTCAGGATATCATGTGTGTGTCAAGATAGAATCCGTCAGTTCTGTGTACAGAGCATAGGTAGTCCATATATTATTAGCAGTCTGTTAAATCTGTGGCCACAGTATACATCGGAAGTAAGTTCCGAGTGTTATTTAGAGATTGCTAATAGATACGTCGACGACGATAATACCTATAGAGATTTGACGTTTACATCTATATCTCTGGGATTATCTGGATACCTGTGACGGAGGGATTATACGTATGCAATGACCTCGACCTGTATGATTCAGCTAGTTTATCCGTGATCGTCATAATCTACGGGTGGATAGATTATGTACATGAAATTGGATTTCATGACGGATATACCTGAATCTAGAGAGTCTCATAATGAAACATACTCGTAGAGCACTAGAGCAACATTTATGAATAATGATGATTATTTATAAATCGTTTAATCGTTAAACGAAAAATACATGCGAACGGGCCGAACCGTCATTTCCTAATAATGTGTATTTGTATTTAATATATGATATTATTAAATACACATTAATAAATGGTCAAATAAAGGTATTTGACATATATCATCAATGTATGTATTTGAGATATTTAAAGTAAATATAATACATATATTTGATATATTTGTATTTAATTAATTATTTAATTATTTAATTGTTAAATAATTAATATAATTAAAAATAAATATATCACCAAATGATAAAGTTAGGAAATGATTATAAGTGTAAATGTTTGACTTTACATTAAGGAAAAGGTTGTCAAATTGATTTTGAATTCTTAAGATATTTGTTCAAAATTGTTTGAAAAATAAAATATCTTTTTTCTTTATTTCTTGCTAATTTTGGCCATGACACTTTAAAATATAAAGAGTTATATTTTTTCTAAGTTGCATTTGTTGACTAAATTAAATATCTTTAAAGTTGTTTTAGATATTTAATCAAGTTGAACAAATGAAATTCAAATGAAGATGAAATTAATATTTCTTGTATTTGCCTTTACCAATTTCGGCCTAGGGCTTTTCCAAGCATGTATATATTGTTTTTCATTTCATTTGGCATTAACCTAATTCACTTTAACATAAACTCCATTAATGAAAACAAAGGAAGCTTGAGAGAAAGAAAGAAGAAATCAAAGAAAGCTTGGTTTTTAGTAAGTTTCTTCAACTTACTATTAGAGAGGAAAATGTTCCTTAGGATCTAGGCTTTAACATATGATGTTCTTAGGTTATTTCTTTCTTTATTCCTTGTGTTTTTGTTGATGGAAGTGTTGAGCATGTATGATGAAGGAAGGTTGTGACTATTGTAGTTATAAGCTTTCTTTTAAGGTTTTGGAAACCATGTTGCTAATCTAGAGTTGTTGACCCACTCTTAGATGACCTAGATTTGATCTTGAGTTGTTTCATTGTGTTGAGACTTTGATTGGATGGAAGAAACATGATTGAAGTAGTTGATTTAACCAATTTGGTCTAATTTGTCCAATTTGAAGAAATTGAAAAATTAGGGTTCATGACCAATTCCAAATTTGGGGGTTTTCATATATGTTGTGTATTTGGATGTGTATATGATGCATATAAAGTTTCATGTTCATTGGATTACATCTTGATGTGTTTTGATGCATGAAATGACAAAGTGCACAAAATGGGTCCTAATTGGTGCATTCGGCCAAAGTGGGAAAGTTTGGGGATTTGGTTGCTTTTGGTGTTTTGATGTTTTGAACATGCTAAGTTCATCTTAGAAATGATTTAGAATCATTCAAAATTGATTAGATCAATTTCGGACTAAAATGGACAAAATACCAAAGTAAGGGCAATTCGGTAAATTCACTTAAATATGATTTATTTGAATTTTATTTCATAATTTGATTATTGGAATATTAAATAAATATGTTTATTTAATTAATCCGAGAAAAAGTTTTGAAATCGGACGATACGATCTTCCGCCGCTTCCGCTGCGTTACCGGATTTAGCCCCTAAAAACCCCTACACATCCGACATGTGCTTCGTACGGGGCAGACACATTCCAGCCCCAGGCCTAGCACGTGATCATCTTATACTGGATCGAAATACGCAATACCACGTATATTACGCCTGATATAGATCGCTTATTCATGTAAGGATGTTTCTGGAGAATTAGGTAGGCATGGCGCTTTGCTAGAAGCCAACCTTGTCTTGTGAATCGGTGTAAACGTAGTACAAGGTACTTACGTGTTCGGATAGTCTGACGACCCGATTTACTACCAACATATCCGAAGATCTCATGGGTCGCTCCCCGAAGATTCACCGATGACGTATGACTCGCACTTTAATTAATCTGGGATTAATTCAATGAGAGAGAAAATTAATCTGGGATTAATTACGGAGATATTTTATCTGGGATAAAATATCATAGAAAGAGAGAAAACGATTAATTTGGAATTAATCGATAAAATAATATATTTGATATATTATACGAAATTGGATTTCGACGCGGAATTAAAATTAGATTTTAATTCGGGCGAACGAATTAATTTAGAATTAATTCGTTAGTGATGTGAATAGTGATTTCGCTAGGCGTAATCGTTTAATTGCGTCGCAACGGATTAGCGAACCTGAGCCCGGGATTATTTGCGAGCGCATTCGCATTTCGAATTCGATTGCGGCACGCAAGTCAAATCAAGCGTCAAATCGCAAGTCACATCAAGCGTCAAATCACATGTCACTTTGAGTGATGTGACATTTGATTGATTGATGTGAGTTGATGTGAGATGAAAGAAAGCATTAAATGCTTTGCTTTTTGAAAAAGTTTTTGGTAAATGGTTTATTAATTTTGGAAAATATATAAACCTTTTACATTTTCTTTTTCCCTCTCTCTCTCTCTCTTTTAAGTTTTTTTTTTGTACCATTTTCCCTCCTTCATCTCTCTCGGCCTCAAGGCCATCTCCTTCTTCCTTCTTACTGGTTTGACCGAAAATGAAGACAAGAAAGAAGTGATTTTGTTGCAAGATCCAAGTGCTAGCACACCCTATGAGGCATACCAAGGTGATAGGGTAGTGAGTTCGTGAGAATGGAAGACTATCACAAAGCTTGGAGCTTTAATGGAGTCCATGGCCGATTCTTCATGGAGGAGATCCACCCACCACCGTGCAGTCCACCATTTGCGCAGCCCACTGCCGAGCATGGAGAGGGAAGTTCGGTTTTCATCACCACAAGCATCTCAACCAATCAATGTGAGTTTTTCCGCACCTCATATGATTGTATTTACACTTGTTTCATGCTTGATTTATGATCTTGGGAAGCTTAGAGCAATCCAACAGGGAATATCATTCCCGATGATTAATATGTCATCGATATATAATACAATAAATATAACAGCACTCCCACTACTTTTCCTCTAAACACAAGGCTCGTCTACATTTTTGATGAAGTCAAATTCTTTGATTGTCTCATTAAATCGTATATTCCAACTTCTTGAGGCTTACTTGAGTCCATAAATGGATCATTTAAGCTTGCATACTTTATTATAATCATAATAACCAAGACCTTCTAAGTTCATAACCTTGTGGTTGTTCCGCCGCTACCCTTTTGAGGGGCATGGGGTTTAGTTTTATGTTAGTTTGTTCTTCTCGTACCTCATCGAGGTCAAGTCTACTCCCACTATATTTCTTTAGAAGGAATTCATTCTATAGAACTTTAGCATTTCGTGAGACAAATGTTCTTTGTTCATTTGGGATGTAGAACACGTATGCTCTTGAGTTCAAGGCATATCCTACAAACTTACATTTAACTGCCCTATCATCCAATTTGTTAGTTTGTGTGAGCTTAACATATGCGTCACATCCCCAAACTCTTAGATAACTAAGACTATGACGTTTCCTAGACCAAAACTCATATGGTGTTTGACTAACAGTCTTGGAAGGAACTTGGTTTAGTAGTAGTGTTGCAGTTTCTAAAGCAATACCCCAAAATGAAAGAGGTAGATCCGTGCCTAGCATCATTGATCGGACCATATCTAATAATGTCCGATTTCTCCTTTTGGAGACCCCATTATGTTGTGGAGTTCCCGGAGGAGTCCACTGGGAAACAATGTCATTTTCTCTCAAGTAATCTTGAAATTCGTCGCTTAAGTATTCACCACATCGGTCAGACCTTAGTGACTTAATACTTTTATTAAGCTGGTTTTCTACTTCAGCTTTGAAGTCTTTGAATTTCTCAAAGGCTTCAGATTTGTACCGCATAAGGTACACATACCCATATCGCGAGTAATCATCGATAAAGGTAATGAAGTAGGAGAATCCACCTCTAGCGGTGACTGACATTGGTCCGCATACAACAAAGTGTATGAGTTCTAATGTCTCCGCTGCACGCTGTTCTTTACCTTTGAATGGTAATTTGGTCATTTTACCAAGTAAACAATACTCACAAGTTCCATAAGGTTCATATTTTAAGGGTCTGAAATACCCATCCTTATGTAGCTTAGTTAATCTTGTTCATTGATATGACCTAAGTGACTATGCCATAGAAGTGATTCATTGAGATTATTTGAGTTAACGTTGTATATATTAGAGGTTGAACATTCTTTGTTAGTTTGTAAGACATAGATACCATTATTCAAAATACCATCTCCATATTTTATTTCATTGAAATAAATAGAACATTCATTACAATTTATTAGGCATGAAAAGCCCTTATTACAGAAAGAAGAAATTGAAATGATGTTCTTTACTAGAGAAGGTACATAAACACAATCTTCTAAGTCTAAAACTAAACCATTCGGCAAAACTAATGAATACGTCCCCACGCACAATGCAGCTAGTTTTGCTCCATTACCCATGCGTAAGTCAACCTCCCCATGACGGAGTCTCCTATTGTTTCTCAGGCCCTGCACATTGTTACACAAGTGAGTCCCACAACTGGTGTCAAGCACCGAAGTAGAAGGTTCAGAGTTTTGAGAATATAGTTCAAACATATACAACATACTTGAAGCATTGGGCTTCTTGGCCTCTTGGGCTTCCCTAGCTTCCTTGGCTTTCAAGGATCTGCAGTCTTTCTTCCAATGACCCTTCTTTCCACAAAAGAAACATTTCCTCTTTCCTTTTTTCTTCTCCACCTTACCATTGGGCTTTAGGTGATTTGGAGCCTTGGCCTTGCCCTTATTTTTCTTTGGGCCTCGTGGCTTCAGGTCCGTACCCGTAAGCATGACGGAGGTTTTAAGCTCCGGTTTCAAGTCATTCTCTGCTTGCTTTATCAGATTGTGCAATTCTGCTAAAGTAGCTTCTTTATTAGACAGATGAAACTGCATAATAAAGTTAGAGAAGTCTTTTGGTAAGGACTGAAGAATTAGATCGTGACCTATCTCATGATCCATGATGAACCCGAGGTTGGCCAATTTTTCAATGTGGCCAATCATCTTAAGCACATGTCCACTAACAGATCCTTCATTTTACCATGTTTGGAATAAGGCACATGACACTTGGAATCTCACGGTATGAACGGAAGTTGCATA